>JAJQKJ010001535.1:0-163038 GCA_029574335.1 Rana kukunoris
TTAAAGAGATAGTGATCTTGATTCTTGCGATTTTTTGCGATTTTGTTCCCTGCTCACAGCTGTTAAAAAATAAATAAATAAATAAAAGCAGCTGCCAATGGTTATTTATTAACAGCTGGATCAGGAACAGCTCTGCACTTCTACATGAAACCGGAGATGCCGAATAAAATCGCGGAGAATAGAATCGAGATCACTATCTTGTAATTATTAATCGTGCAGCTCTAGCACAAACCAATCAACATACGCTTTTTTGGGAGTTTTTTTTTTTTTGCTTTAACCAAAAACATGTAGCAGAATACTTATTGGCCTAAATTGATGAAGAATTGTTTTTTTGTTTTTTTACTGCATACGTTTTTATAGCAAAAAAATGTAATTAACTTTTTTTTTTAATTGTTTATAGCGCAAAACACAAAAACCGCAAATACCATCAAAAGAAATCTCTATTTGTGGGAAAATAAATAAAAAAGGACATACATTTTGTTTGTGTACAGTGTCGAATGAAATGCAAAGTTGTCAGTTAAAGAAATGCAGTGCCGCATCGCAAAAACCGGCCTGGTCAGGAAGGGAGGTGAATCTCCAGGAGGTAAAGAGGTTAAAAAATAAATAAAAAAAAAAACACAAACTAAAGTTCCTCTTAAAAAAAACACACACACATGGTGTCACAGTGTTAAGCCTCGTACACATGATCGGATTTTCCGCAGGCAAAGCTTCAGATTTTTGTCCGAAGGGCGCTAGCCAGGAACTTGTCTTGCATACAAACGGTACACAATTGTCGGCCAACAAACACGAATGTCGTGTCGTACTACGTGAAATTTCAGCTCTTGAGCGCCACCATTTGGGCACCTTCTGCTAATGTTGTGTTTGGTGAGCAATGATTCCGAGCATGCGTGTTTGTACTTTTGTCTGATAGACGTGTGCACACATGATTCGAAAGACTGACAAACTTGTAAGCCTGCCATCCAACATTTGTCGATGGGAAATCCGACAACAATTGTCCGATGGAGCGTACAAATGGTCAGATTTTGGCCAACAGTCTGTCATCACAAAATTCCCCAATCGGAAAATCCGATCGTGTGTACGAGGCTTAATAGAAGTGCTTCATGGCCAGAAAAAATAAATAAATAATAAATCTGTACTAGAGGTCCAGCCCCAACATCAGACCTCACTGTTGGAGGTGCATATGGTGGAATAGTCAGAATGCAAACCCCGTCACACAGTAATGTCTGCTGACCTTCCAACAATCGTATCTCTCATAGCAGGTCCCATCCGGGGAGTCGGGGAAGATGTATGGCATGGGGTGCTGACGTCTGTGGAATTCTTCTTCTCCAGTCTTCAGCAGCAAGGTGGCTTTCACCAGATCATTCTCATTTTTATGCTCCTCGAAGCGAGCTCTCAGGAGACAGGCCTGGAAGCGGACTTCAGCTCTGTAATGAGAAAAAATGAAAAAATAAAAAAATTAAGGATTACCCCCTACTTTAGAATACTAAAAGTCAGGATCGCCTCACTAATCAGGAGACTCGCACACCAGGAAAACATCTGTATTTATTTAACCACTTCAGGACCGCGACTATTCTGGCACTTCTCTCCTTCATGTAAAAATCACCATTTTTTTTGCTCGAAAATTAGTCAGAACCCCCATATACACGATATATATATATATATATATAATTATACACACACTTTTTTTTAGCAGACACCCTAGGGAATAAAATGGTGGTCATTGCAACTTTTTATCTCGCACGGTATTTGCGCAACAATTTTTCAAATGCCTTTTTTTGGGAAAAAAAAGGGATTTTTAAATACAGCTTACCTGTAAAATCCTTTTCTTGGAGTACATCACGGGACACAGAGCGGCATATTCATTACTATATGGGTTATATGGAGTACCTTCAGGTGTGGACACTGGCAATCTCAAACAGGAAGTCCCCTCCCTATATAACCCCCTCCCCTAGAGGGAGTCCCTCAGTTTTGTAGCAAGCAGTATGCCTCCCAAAATGGTCACCCAAAAGAGGGGTGGGAGCTCTGTGTCCCGTGATGTACTCCAAGAAAAGGATTTTACAGGTAAGCTGTATTTAAAAATCCCTTTTTCTTTCTCGTACATCACGGGACACAGAGCGGCATATTCATTACTATATGGGATGTCCGAAAGCAATGCTTTAATGAGGGGAGGGAGACATCTTCCAAAGAAGGATTCAATTTAGAGGTAAACTCAAATAATAATAATAATTCCAACTTAGTCAAGAAAAAACTTTTTTTTTTTTTTTTTTTTTACAACCAAGGGTGCTTCTGATCCCGAGGATCTCAAACTGCAGCCTGTAGTACTGCCTGTCAAAGGCAGAATCCGCATTCCTTCTCACGTCTAGTTGATAAAACTTGTAAACGTGTGGACTGATGACCACGTCGCCGCCTTGCATATCTGAGCCATAGAGATCTGATGGTGTGCTGCCCAGGAGGCGCCCATGGCCCTGGTAGAATGGGCCTTTACCGACAAAGGAGGAGGCAACCTCTTCAAACCGTAGGCTTGAATGATTAATTGTCTAATCCATCTCGAGATGGTGGATTTTGCAGCTGCCTGCCCCTTCTTGGGCCATCTGGTAGAACGAATAACACATCTGTTTTCGGATCTTTTCTGTAGCTTTAAGATAGGCCTTCATGGCCCGGACAATATCCAAGGTATGCAGCAACCCCTCCTTTCTAGATGTGGGTTTTGGAAAGAAGGATGGAAGTACCAAATCCTGGTTCAAGTGAAATTTGGATATAACCTTTGGTAGAAAGGAAGGATGGGGCCGGAGAACTGCCCTGTCCTTATGCAGAACGAGATATGGTTCCTTACACGATAAGGCTGCTAATTCTGACACTCTCCTGGCCGAAACTATGGCGACCAAGAAAACCAACTTTCTTGTCAGTAAGACTAAAGGAATCTCAGCCAACGGCTCAAAGGGTTGTTTCTGTAGAGTGGACAGGACAAGATTTAAGTCCCATGGACAAATTGGTGACTTGACAGGAGGATTAATACGCAAGACCCCCTGTAAGAAGGTCTTTACCAGCGAGTGGGTGGCCAGCGGCCTCTGAAACCACACTGACAGAGCTGAGATCTGTCCCTTGATTGTGCTTAGTGCCAGGCCTTTATCCACTCCTAGCTGGAGAAAACTTAACACCCTATCAATAGTATATTTGCGGGAATTCCATCTTTTGGATTCACACCAGCCTACGTAGTTCCTCCACACCCTGTAATAAATCACCCTGGAGACCGGCTTTCTAGCCCTAATCAGGGTAGGAATTACCTGCCTAGACAGACCTCTACCCCTGAGAATCAGGGATTCAGCCTCCAGGCCGTCAAATTTAGACGCTGTAATGTAGGGTGGAGGATCGGGCCTTGTGAGAGTAGGTCTGGTTGTAGAGGAAGAGTCCAAGGGTCTCCCACTGCCATCTTCAGGACTAGTGAGTACCAAGTCCTCCGGGGCCAAGCCGGAGCTACTAGAATGACTGGCTTGTGCTCCACTCTGATCTTGCGCAACAGGCGAGGGAGTAACTGTAGCGGAGGGAATGCATATAGAAGTTTGAATTGATGCCAAGGGCAAACCAACGCATCGGTTCCGCAGGCCATAGGATCCCTCGCTCGAGACACGAACCTGTCTAGTTTCTTGTTGAACCTGGATGCCATTATATCTACGTCCTGGCATTCCCCACCTCTGGCAGATTGTCTGAAAGACCTGGGGATGCAGAGACCACTCCCCTGGCAACAGACTCTGGCGACTTAAGAAGTCTGCCTGCAGGTTGTCCACTCCGGGAATGAATATCGCCGAAATGCAGGGTACATGAACCTCTGCCCACTGAAAAATCAAGCTCACCTCCCTCTGAGCGGCCTGACTCCTGGTTCCCCCTTGGTGGTTTATGTATGCCACCGCCGTGGCATTGTCTGACTGGATTCTCACCGGGAACCCCTTTAATCTGGAGGTCCATGCCAGAAGGGCTAGGCGAGCAGCTCTGATCTCCAAGATATTGATGGGGAGCTGCCTCTCTGCTTTCACCCAAGTTCCCTGGCGAGAGAACCCCTCGAAGACCGCCCCCCAGCCTGCCAGGCTGGCGTCTGTGGTAACTACCTTCCAGACAACAGGGCTGAAGGATTTTCCCTTTAGAAGATTCTGAGGGTTCAACCACCAGGCCAGGCTTTGTCGGACCCTTGATGATAGCGTCAAAGGGGACTCTAAGGCATGTGCCCTCTTGCCCCAGGCTGCTAGAATGGCTGCCTGTAGGACGCGAGTGTGGATCTGAGCGTATGGTACTGCCTCGAACGTGGCCACTAGCTTGCCTAGTACTCGCATACACAGGCGAATAGTTGGTTTTTTCTTGTTTAGAACCAACTGAACCAACCCCTTGATAGCTTCGATCTTTACCAGGGGCAGGAACACCTTTTGCTGTTCTGTGTCTAACCTCATGCCGAGGTATTCCAACTGCTTTGTAGGCTGGAACGCTGACTTTCCCCGGTTTAGGACCCAGCCGAATTCTTCGAGGTACCGAACCGTGAGGTTTACTGCCTTTTGCAGACCCGGCCGTGAGTGATCTATGATTAAAAGGTCGTCCAAGTATGCTAGGACTGTGACCCCTTGGATCCTTAAATTGGCCAGAACTGGGGCTAGGATCTTCGTGAATACCCGGGGGGCCGTGGCCAGCCCGAAGGGGAGCGCCCTGAATTGGAAGTGTCGCTGCCCCACCGCGAAGCGTAAAAATCTTTGATGCGACTGAAAGATTGGTACATGAAGGTAAGCATCCTTTATGTCTATGGAGGCCAGAAAATCGTCCTTCTGAAGCGCGGCGGCTGCTGACCGGATGGATTCCATCGGAAGGAACGAACCCTTAGGTAACCGTTTAACCTCTTTAGGTCCAAGATTGGCCTGACATCGCCGTTGGGCTTTGGTATGACAAAGAGATTGGAATAGAAACCTAGCCCTTGCTCTTGGGCTGGCACTTCTATAATTACGTCCTGGCAAAGCAGGTGATCCAAAGCTGCCAGCATTGAGGCCTTCCTTGCTGGATCCTTGGTAGCCTTGATTCTTGAAAATGAGGCGGAGGATACCTTAGAAACTCCAGTCTGTAACCTGTGGTTACAGATGCCCGGACCCATTTGTCGGGGATCTTGGCTTCCCAAACTTCTGAGAAGAAACAAAGCCTTCCCCCCACCCGCGAGAGTGGGGGCGCCCCTTCATAAGGCAGACTTAGGGGCTGTCTTTGACGGCTTGCGATACCACGGCCTCTTACCCCCAGGGGCCTGTCCCTGCGATCTACTGTTAACGTTGGATCGTGCAGCAGGCGGCCGTCGATACTGCCTGGAATTTGAGGGCCCGAGACAGGAAAGAGCTGCCTTTTAAATGTAGGAGCCCGGAATGTCTTTTTGACCGGTAAAAGGGTACTCTTGCCATTTGAAATAGTCTGAATATATTTATCCAGATCCTCTCCGAAGAGTCGTCCTCCATGGAAGGGAAACCCTGCCAGAAGCTTTTTGCATGGGGGCTCCGCCGCCCAGTTCTTCAACCATAAGAGCCTTCTCATGTGCACCAAAAATAGTGATAAACGAGAGGCCTGCTGGATGGAATCTTTTATAGCATCTACAGCAAAACACAGAGCTCTGGGAATGTCAGAAAACTCTTCTGCTTGTTGGGTAGGCATGTCCTTTACATTTCCTTTGTCTGGTCTTTTAACGCCTGACAAACACCAATCGCAGCCACCGCTGGCTGCACCACTGCTCCTGCCGTAGCAAAGGATGCTTTTAAAAGTGTCTCTAACCTTTTATCAACCGGATCTTTAAACATATGTATGTTTTCCACCGGGCAAGTTAGTGATTTATTCACACATGAGATGGCTGCATCCACTACTGGGAGCCTCCACCTCTTGGAGAATTTTTCCTCCATGGGGTAAATGACCGCAAATCTTTTCGGTGGCAGAAAAATCCTGTCCGGCCGTACCCAATCCCGAAAGATCAATTCCTCCAAGAGAGGATGGACCGGAAACACTGCGTTGCTTAACGGAGCTTTCAAAGAGCCCAGAGAGGATACCGGAGGAACCTGAGGCTCTGGCAATGGTAAACTAAATGCCGAGCGGACCATGTCCGTCAAAGACTGTACCCACAGTCTTTCTGTCTGGGAGTCTGAAAATGGTTCCTCAGAGGCAGATCCCTCAATCCCTGAACCCTCTTGGTTCAGGTCTAGTTGATCCTCCTGTGATTCCAATTCCTCCGGAGAGAGAATCTCAGCATCTGAGGATACACCTCTTGGTGATGGGGATCTAACCCGTTTCTTACCAGGAATAGCTCTAGCGATCAATGCTGCTATTCTCTCTTCTAGCCCCCCTAGGGATACGGCTAGCATCTCCTCTGTGATAAACACAGGGCTGGGCTGATCTGGGCCAGCCTCCGCACCAGATCCCCCTAATGGCTCATCCAAGGCGTTTTTATGTTAATAAGTTGCGGGGAAAGTATCGGCATATCATCAGAATCAGAAAGGGAACCCCTTTGTTTTTTGGTCTCTTTTTTGTACCCTTTGACCCCGAACCTTTGGAAGCCATAATACAAAATCGAGGGACTCCGCCCACACAACAGACTGTAGTGGCCAGGAGTACAAAACCAGAGTTTAGGGGACAATAGATCACTAATGCCCAAAAACTGATGGGATCCCGTATGTTTTTTTTTTTTTTTTTCAAATATATATTATATATTTCTTTTTACAACATACAGTGACCCCAAACTAAGTTTGCCAGCCTCCAACCTGCTGCAAAAAGGGGAATTTCTTGGCTTAACAAAAAAGGCATTGGAACAAAGTCCAGCATGTACTACCCCTCTTCCGCCACCGGGAGTCACTGTTCTGCCGCTCTGCGTCCTCTCCTTCTGAAATCAGCCTCAGACTGAGCACTGACAATGCCTGCTGTCTATAACAGCACAAAGGCGCGCCCCTGTATGACGCCGCAGGCACGCCCCCCCCCGCCCTCCTGTCTGAACGGCGCGAAAAAACGTCTATAAGACGCGCGCGCGTATGCCGGAAAACAGGAGGAACATGGAGGAGCCGCGCTGCTGGAGATCCAGGAACGCGAGAAACAGGCGGCAGATTCAACCCCCGGCCAGGTAGGACTCTCCAAAGGCCCCTAGGGATCCTTACTAGCCCTAGGAAGAAAACAGCAGGTTTAGCTAGCAACACATCTTAGACAGGGGGACCTAGTGATGGGGGAGAAAAAGGTGGTGTCATCCTGTCTCTTTTAGACATAGTGAGCAAGGTTGCCCATGCAGAGCATACTTAGGCTATCCCCCTTTTTAGGTTACCCCGGAGAGCCTGCTGTCGAACCAAGTCCCGCAGGCTCCCCCTTACCTGCTCCATGCTGCAGGATGTTTGTCCAGCAAAACTGATCCAATCTTCTCCCATCTCCGTGGGTAGCGTAGTAGACCTTCAGGCCCTGGGGTCCTATGAAGGTACCCACTGTCCTGGACCTATATAGCACCCTGGCAAACAGGAACTTATGGTTTTTACAAACTCCAAGTCCTGGGCCCAGGGTCCAGCCCTCCAAAGAGGAGCATTATAGGCAAAACCCCACGGCTTGGGGCCCGGGTACTGTCCACTTTGGCACTGAGGCTCCTTGGACAGATCCGGTTAGCCCGCCCTTAATCCCAAGGATGTGGAGCAAAGCTATTCCGTGACCAACACCTAAGACACTGGCGAAAAAACTGAGGGACTCCCTCTAGGGGAGGGGGTTATATAGGGAGGGGACTTCCTGTTTGAGATTGCCAGTGTCCACACCTGAAGGTACTCCATATAACCCACATAGTAATGAATATGCCGCTCTGTGTCCCGTGATGTACGAGAAAGAAAATGGCTTAATGAATTTAAAAAAATAAAACAGTAAAGTTAGCCCAATTTTTTTGTATAATATGAAAGATGAAGTTACACCAAGTAAATAGATACCCGACATGTCACGCTTTAAAATTGCGCACACTCATGGAATGGTCGCACAAACTTCAGTACTTAAAAATCTCCATAGTCGACGCTTTAACCACTTAAGACCCGGACCATTATGCAGGTTAAGGACTTGCCCCTTTTTGCGATTTGGCACTGCGCCACTTTAACTGACAATTGCGCGGTCGTGCGACGTGGCTCCCAAACAATATTGGCATGCTTTTTTTTCCACAAATAGAGATTTCTTTTGGTGGTATTTGATCACCTCTGCGGTTTTTATTTTTTGCGCTATAAACAAAAATAGAGCGACAATTTTGAAAAAAAAACCACAATATTTTTTACTTTTCGCTATAATAAATATCCCAAAAAAGATATAAAAAAAAAAAATGTATTTTTTCCTCAGTTTAGGCCAATACGTATTCTTCAACATATTTTTTGAAAACCGCAATAAGCGTTTATCGATTGGTTTGCGCAAAAGGTGTAGCGTCGGACACTTGACACAGTTCTGAGTCCAGAAGCGTGCAAGTGTCATCAGTGCCTGGGGGGGTGTCATTTACATCCAGGCAAGA
This sequence comes from Rana kukunoris, assembly GCA_029574335.1. Lineage (NCBI taxonomy): Eukaryota > Metazoa > Chordata > Amphibia > Anura > Ranidae > Rana > Rana kukunoris. The sequence goes on from JAJQKJ010001535.1 coordinate 8,507, forward strand.
AAGAAGCAAAAAAAAAAAAAGCAACACCAGGACCCAGGAGTGATGTCATAGGCATAGTTTCTAGGTCAGTAACAGGAAGAGGAGAAGTTGAACGGACATTGGCTGGTCTCCCTCCCATCTACCCAGTCCTGGGTGCATGGAGCCGGGGATACAAGGCGGGGCAGTCATGGTCCCCACATTACTCCCATCCAACAGCTGGCTTGTCAGATTTACACAGTCCCATTGGCTGCAGCCACCAGGAGTGTCTGTAACCCCCCCCCCCCATATGATTTAGGCCAGGGTTTGACAAATTTGCTTTGAATCTAGAAACCATTTTTGTTTTGTTTTTTTAAAATCTTACCAATGGAACATACAACATGTTCCCAAAAGTGAACTTTTCCTATAACCCTTTCATAGGCAGAGAGGTAAAACCCCCACACATTATATGTGTTCTGAGAGCAGACATCCTAGATCAGGGGTCCCCAAACTATCTAAACAAGGGGCCAGTTTCTGGTCCTTCAGACTTTAGGGGTGTCGAAGTGGCCAGTGGGAGTAGAAAATGTCCCAGCGAAAAGGGGAGTAAACAAATGACATAGTGCCTCTAGTCTGCAGAAGGAGGAATGATTGAAATAAGTGGTAGGAATAGTGCCCCATCATTGGCGTCAGCGGCGGGGGGGGAAATAGTGCCCCATCACTGGCGTCAACGGCAGGGGGGGGGAAATAGCGCCCCATCACTGGCGTCAGCGGCAGGGGGGGGGGGGGGGGGAATGGCGCCCCATCACTGGCGTCAGCGGGGGGGGGGGGGGGAAAATGGCGCCCCATCACTGGCGTCAGCGGCGGGGGGGGGGGGGGAATGGCGCCCCATCACTGGCGTCAGCGGCGGGGGGGGGGGGGGAAAATGGCGCCCCATCACTGGCGTCAGCGGCGGGGGGGGGGGGGAATGGCGCCCCATCACTGGCGTCAGCGGCGGGGGGGGGGGGGGGAAATAGCGCCCCATCACTGGCGTCAGCGGCGCGGGGGGGGGGGGGGGGGGGGGGGGGGGAAAGCGAAAATAGCGCCCCATCACTGGCGTCAGCGGCGGGGAAATAGCGCCCCATCACTGGCGTCAGCGGCGGGGAAATAGCGCCCCATCACTGGCGTCAGCGGCGGGGGGGGGGGGGGAAATAGCGCCCCATCACTGGCGTGTCAGCAGCGGGGGGGGGGGGAAATAGCGCCCCATCACTGGCCAGTCAGCGGCGGGGGGGGGGGGGAAATAGCGCCCCCATCACTGGCGTCAGCGGCGGGGGGGGGGGGAAGGAAGGGAAAATAGCGCCCCATCACTGGCGTCAGCGGCGGGGGGGGGGAAATAGCGCCCCATCACTGGCGTCAGCGGCGGGGAAATAGCGCCCCATCACTGGCGTCAGCGGCAGAGGGGGGAAATAGCGCCCCATCACTGGCGTCAGCGGCAGAGGGGGGAAATAGCGCCCCATCACTGGCGTCAGCGGCAGAGGGGGGAAATAGCGCCCCATCACTGGCGTCAGCGGCAGAGGGGGGAAATAGCGCCCCATCACTGGCGTCAGCCGCGGGGGGAAATAGCGCCCCATCACTGGCGTCAGCAGCGGGGGGGAAATAGCGCCCCATCACTGGCGTCAGCAGCGGGGGGAAATAGTGCCCCATCATTGGACTTGGTAACCTGGCCTAAATCATATGCAGGGGGGGGGGGGGGGCGGTTGGGATTGGTAGGGTAGGTTACAGACACTCCTGGTGGCTGCAGGCAAGCAATGGGACACCAACCCGTCCCAAGAAAGGGGACGTCAAACCCCCACCCCAAGTGGATGAACACCCCCCACCCCAATCCTGAGCAAGGGGACCCCCAACCCAAGCAACGGGACGATTGAGGAAATTCTCTCTCCTGCCTGCAGCAGACTGATGACATGTCAGCCTAGGCAGAGTCACTGACTGAAGCTCAGGGAGGGCTTTATACTGAGAAGAAGTGGAGTTTTGTGAAATGACACTGTCAGTGTACACTGGGGCATGTCAGGGGTTGGTTCAGTCACTGACAGGTCCTCTTTACCTGACCCTTAGAAGTCATACCCCTCCCCCTCCTGTCATTGAGTCTCCTCCCCCTGGCACCCATCCGGCCCCTCTCCTCCTCCATTACCTGTGTACCACCCAGGACTCCGTGTGCCGCAGCGCCTTCTTGTATAGCCGCAGCACCTTCTGACTGTGGGTCAGATAAGCCGCCATCTTGCCCCCTTCTCCTCCAGGCTCCTGAGCCGAGTTCACAACGTCCTCTGTTTCTATTGGCCTAATGCTGACATGTGATTCCCCCTGCGCCTTCCCCGGAATACACTATGTCTTCAGCACTTTAGCCATGGTGTATAGGGGTCGGCCATTTTTCCGAAGACCTCTCTCTGTAGTCTTCAAGAACAATCTACTACAAAAATGGCTTCCATTGTGGAGACAATTCAAACTCATTGCCGTGTCCTTCTCAGTGATTGGCTGGCTGCTGACCCTAGGTTACCGGAAGCAAAACGCTGATAGAATATGTTTTCCAATGAAAAGACAGAAGAGTGTGGAGGCGGCCATTTTTCCGTAGACCACAATGGATGCAGGGGGAGTCATAGTTGCTCCAAAATATAGTGTCGGGAGGAAAGTGTGGGGTTGCTCATAAATCTGTGCCTGGTGTCAATGAGTATTTTTAGTATTAAGTAGTAGGAATGTTGACGTCGCCGCCATCTTTGTACACCCTTGTGCAGCAAAGATAGGATGTTGCAGTGCATGAAGGGATTGGAGAGAGACAGAACCACGCTGGATCTACCATGGCACTCTTCAAGCTCATTGGTGAGATCTGACAGCTGCTCTTTCCCCCATTCTGTGTGTGAATAATCACTTCATTCATATAGTGGGGTCCCCTAAATGTTCTGCACCCCCACTAACCCCATTCATTCATATAGTGGGGTCCCCTAAATGCTCTACACCCCTCACTGACCCTATTCATTCATATAGTGGGGGCTCCTCCATGTTCTGCACCCCCAATCCCCTCACTGACCCTATTCATTCATATAGTGGGGGCTCCTCCATGTTCTGCACCCCCAATCCCCTCACTGACCCTATTCATTCATATAGTGGGGGCTCCAACATGTTCTGCCCCCCCCCAATCCCCTCACTGACCCTATTCATTCATATAGTGGGGGCTCCTCCATGTTCTGCACCCCCCAATCCCCTCACTGACCCTATTCATTCATATAGTGGGGGCTCCTCCATGTTATGCACCCCCAATCCCCTCACTGACCCTATTCATTCATATAGTGGGGGCTCCAACATGTTTTGCACCCCCAATCCCCTCATTGACCCTATTCATTAAGTGGGGGCTCCTCCATGTTCTGCACCCCCCAATCCCCTCACTGACCCTATTCATTCATATAGTGGGGGCTCCAACATGTTCTGCACCCCCAATCCTCCCACTGACCCTATTCATTCATATAGTGGGGGCTCCTCCATGTTCTGCACCCCCAATCCCCTCACTGACCCTATTCATTCATATAGTGGGGGCTCCTCCATGTTATGCACCCCCAATCCCCTCACTGACCCTATTCATTCATATAGTGGGGGCTCCAATATGTTCTGCACCCCCCAATCCCCTCACTGACCCTATTCATTCATATAGTGGGGGCTCCAACATGTTCTGCACCCCCAATCCTCCCACTGACCCTATTCATTCATATAGTGGGGGCTCCTCCATGTTATGCACCCCCAATCCCCTCATTGACCCTATTCATTCATATAGTGGGGGCTCCAACATGTTTTGCACCCCCAATCCCCTCATTGACCCTATTCATTCATATAGTGGGGGCTCCAACATGTTTTGCACCCCCAATCCCCTCATTGACCCTATTCATTCATTAAGTGGGGGCTCCTCCATGTTAAGCACCCCCCAATTCCCTCACTGACCCTATTCATTCATATAGTGGGGGCTCCTCCATGTTATGCACCCCCAATCCCCTCACTGACCCTATTCATTCATATAGTGGGGGCTCCAATATGTTCTGCACCCCCCAATCCCCTCACTGACCCTATTACAAGTAGTAAAACAGCAGTTCTAATGTTTTCCACTGCCATCTCCTTCCCTCTAATTAGAACCCCCAAACATTATATATATTTTTTATTCTAACACCCTAAAAAATAAAATGGCGGTCGTTGCAATACTTTCTGTCACGCCGTATTTGCGCAGCGGTCTTACAAGCGCACTTTTTTTTTTGAGAAAATACACTTTTTTAAATTAAAAAATAAAACAACAGTAAAATTATCCCATTTTTTTTTATATTGTGAAAGATAATATTACGCCGAGTAAATTGATACCCAACATGTCACGCTTAAAAATTGCGTCCACTCGTGGAATGGCGACAAACTTTTACCCTTTAAAATCTCTATAGGCGAAGTTTAATTTTTTTTTTTTACAGGTTGCATGTTTTGAGTTACAGAGGAGGTCTAGGGCTAGAATTATTGCTCTTGCTCGACCAATCGCGGCGATACCTCACATGTGTGGTTTGAATACCGTTTACATATGCGGGCGCTACTCACGTATGTGTTCGCTTCTGCACGTGAGCTTGGCGGGACGGGGTGCATTTTTTGACTCCTAACCTTTTTAGCTGGCTCCTAGATTCCAAGCAAATATGTCAAACCCTGAATTATACAGTCATTTGTCCACCCTGATCATTTTATTTGTTAAAATGATAAAGAATCAGAATGGTCACCGGGATTATAGAAAAATCTATGAGCAGGAGGTTGGAATGATCCATGTTACTCCAATAAATGATTAATGTATTGATTTTATGTCATTCATGAATAAGAACTCCTCCATTTATTTACATTTTCTTCTATTTTTGTTCTAGATATCGGGATAAATCTGACAGATCCCATGTTTAGAGGCATTTACAGAGGAACAAAGAAGCATCAAGGTAAACATGATTAGCCTGCAACACCTATGGCAAAATAAAATAAAACCCTCATTACCATGGAGCCCATATGGGGCCTCTAGGAGAGGCAGCCATGTCTCTGAGAACTTCTTTCATTTCACCTCAGGGGCTGGGGTCTCTTTTACTGACGTCTCAGGGGCTGGGGTCTCTTTTACTGACGTCTCAGGGGCTGGGGTCTCTTTTACTGACGTCTCAGGGGCTGGGGTCTCTTTTACTGATGTCTCAGGGGCTGGGGTCTCTTTTACTGACGTCTCAGGGGCTGGAGTCTCTTTTACTGACGTCTCAGGGGCTGGGGTCTCTTTTACTGACGTCTCAGGGGCTGGGGTCTCTTTTACTGGCGTCTCAGGGGCTGGGGTCTCTTTTACTGACGTCTCAGGGGCTGGGGTCTCTTTTACTGACGTCTCAGGGGCTGGGGGTCTCTTTTACTAAAATCTCAGGGGCTGGGGTCTCTTTTACTGGCGTCTCAGGGGCTGGGGTCTCTTTTACTGGCGTCTCAGGGGCTGGGGTCTCTTTTACTGGCGCCTCAGGGGCTGGGGTCTCTTTTACTGGCGCCTCAGGGGCTGGGGTCTCTTTTACTGGCGCCTCAGGGGCTGGGGGTCTCTTTTACTGATGTCTCAGGGGCTGGGGGTCTCTTTTACTGACGTCTCAGGGGCCGGGGGTCTCTTTTACTGACGTCTCAGGGGCCGGGGGTCTCTTTTACTGACGTCTCAGGGGCCGGGGGTCTTTTTTACTGACGTCTCAGGGGCCGGGGGTCTCTTTTACTGACGTCTCAGGGGCCGGGGGTCTCTTTTACTGACGTATCAGGGGCCGGGGGTCTCTTTTACTGACGTATCAGGGGCCGGGGGTCTCTTTTACTGACGTATTAGGGGCCGGGGGTCTCTTTTACTGACGTATCAGGGGCCGGGGGTCTCTTTTACTGACGTCTCAGGGGCCGGGGGTCTCTTTTACTGACGTCTCATGGGCCGGGGGGTTTCTTTTACTGACGTCTCAGGGGCTGGGGGGTTTCTTTTACTGACGTCTCAGGGGCTGGGGTTTTCTTTTAATGACGTCTCAGGGGCTGGGGTCTCTTTTGCTGACGTCTCAGGGGCTGGGGTCTCTTTTGCTGACGTCTCAGGGGCTGGGGTCTCTTTTATTGGTGTCTCAGAGGCTGGAGTCTCTTTTTAGTGACGTCTCAGGGGCTGGGGTCTCTTTTTAGTGACGTCTCAGGGGATGGGGTCTCTTTTTAGTGACGTCACAGGGGCTGGGGTCTCTTTTTAGTGACGTCGCAGGGGCTGGGGTCTTTTTTTAGTGACGTCGCAGGGGCTGGGGTCTTTTTTTTAGTGACATCGCAGGGGCTGGGGTCTTTTTTTAGTGACGTCTCAGGGGCTGGGGGTCTCTTTTTAGTGACGTCTCAGGGGCTGGGGGTCTCTTTTTAGTGACGTCTCAGGGGCTGGGGTCTCTTTTTAGTGACGTCTCAGGGGCTGGGGTCTCTTTTTAGTGACGTCTCAGGGGCTGGGGTCTCTTTTTAGTGACGTCTCAGGGGCTGGGGTCTCTTTTTAGTGACGTCTCAGGGGCTGGGGTCTCTTTTTAGTGACGTCTCAGGGGCTGGGGTCTCTTTTTAGTGACGTCTCATGGGCTGGGGTCTCTTTTTATTGACGTTTTAGGGGCTGGGGTCTCTTTTTAGTGACGTCTCAGGGGCTGGGGTCTCTTTTTAGTGACGTCTCAGGGGCTGGGGTCTCTTTTTTAGTGACGTCTCAGGGGCTGGGGTCTCTTTTTAGTGACGTCTCAGGGGCTGGGGTCTCTTTTTAGTGACGTCTCTTTTTAGTGACGTCTCAGGGGCTGGGGTCTCTTTTTAGTGACGTCTCAGGGGCTGGGGTCTCTTTTTAGTGACGTCTCAGGGGCTGGGGTCTCTTTTTAGTGACGTCTCAGGGGCTGGGGTCTCTTTTTTAGTGACGTCTCAGGGGCTGGGGTCTCTTTTTTAGTGACGTCTCAGGGGCTGGGGTCTCTTTTTTAGTGACGTCTCAGGGGCTGGGGTCTCTTTTTTAGTGACGTCTCAGGGGCTGGGGTCTCTTTTAGTGACGTCTCAGGGGCTGGGGTCTCTTTTTAGTGATGTCTTAGGGGCTGGGGTCTCTTTTATTGGCGTCTCGGGCGCTGGGGTCTCTTTTATTGGCGTCTCGGGGGGCTGGGGTCTCTTTTTAGTGACGTCTCGGGCTGGGGTCTCTTTTTAGTGACGTCTTAGGGGCTGGGGTCTCTTTTATTGGCGTCTCGGGGGGCTGGGGTCTCTTTTATTGGCGTCTCGGGGTGCTGGGGTTTCTTTTATTGATGTCTCGGGGTGCTGGGGTTTCTTTTATTGATGTCTTAGGTGCTGGGGTCTCTTTTACTGACGTCTCAGGGGCTGTGGTCTTTTTTATTGACGTCTCGCTGAGATCTCTTTTATTGATGTCTGAGATGCTGGGGTCTCTTTAACTGACATCTCAGGGGCTGGGGTCTCTTATTGGCGTCTCAGGGACTGGGGTCTCAGAGCTGTAACATCTAGCTACCCATTTATATGGTCACTACATTTTTCATTAATCATTAAACACATTCAGGCACTGGTTAGAATTTTGTGTCGGGTGTTTTTCTGTTTGTGACCCCACTGGGAAGATGTTCCCTCATTTGCTGACCCTTCTTGACAACAACTAAGGGGAAATATCCCCAACAGGGACACCGAAATAAAACCAGATGCCGGACAGATGTACCTGTCAAAATATTAAAGCAGGACTTTACCCATAACCGTTTGACAATTACTGTTTTTTTTTAACATAAGAACACAGATTTCACATTTAATATTTTTGCTACCAAAATGAGTATGTGCTGTACATTGCCTCCAGCATTGCTCCTGTTTCTTCTTGCTGGAGGCTGCCATTTTGTTGAAGCCCAGATCAGTTACTTCCTTATTGGTTACTCTCCCCCTCTCCTTTGTTTTTCAAAAACTGTCACTTTCTGTAATTTAAAATATGTACATTTAGATCCCTTTCACACTGAAGCATTTTTACAGCGTTTTAACGTTAAAAATATCGCCATTAAAACGCTCATAAAACGCTCTCCATGCATCTCAATGGACCCTTTCACACCGAGTCCTGCAAGCAGCATCTTTGGAGCAGCTTTTGGGCACTGAAAAAAAACGCTCCAAAAACGCCCCTCTCCATTGAAATGAATTGAAAGCGCTGTAAAAATGCCTTACCCTTTCACACTGAGGCACTGCAAAAACGCCCTAAAACGCTATGGTCTTAGCGGTGCTTTACCAGCATTTTTCGGGCGCTGGCAGTGTGAAAGGGCTCTGAAAGCACTGCTTTCACATTGGGATTGCAAATGAGGCTTCTTTCAGGCGCTTTACATCCTTTTTTTTAACGCCAAAGCGCCTGTAATATGTTTGAATAACGCCCACAAAATGCCCCAGTGTGAAAGGGGCCTTAGAGTTTTGATTTGGGATTCTAAGCACAAGTACATCTGGGCTCCCTTACAAGCTGTTGACATCTGTGACTGAACTGGCTGGACTAACAAGACTGTTACAGTTGTTCCTATGTTTATTATTTCAGATGTATGTACCTGAAAACTTGAGGTATTGTGTGCTTTTTACATTTAATAAAGTTTGATTTTTCCAATTGAAAAAAAAAAGTAAATTTCCAGCCTTAAAGGGGTTGTAAAGGTAAATGTTTTTTCACCTTAATGCATCCTATGCATTAAGGTGAAATAGAAAAAAACATCAGACGGTACCGAACCCCCGCTTTACTTACCTGACCCCTCGAATGTCCCACGCGCATCCCCGTGATCCTCTTCGCGTCCCAGCCTGGCCGTTGATTGGCCAGGCTGGACGGATTGATAGCAGCGCAGCCATTGGCTGGCGCTGCTGTCAATCAAAGCAAATGACACGGCGCACCGGGGGGCGGGGACGAGTGATACAGTCGGCGGCTGTGCCCGCCACTGTATCATGGGAGCTCGCTCGCAAAAGCTTTCCACCATGCAAGCTTGCTCGCATGAAGGTGGAAAGCTTTTGCGAGGAGGAGCTGAGACAGCCGCCGAGGGACCCCAGAAGACAGGGTTCGGGGACACTCTGTGAAAAACGAGCTGCACAGTGGAGGTAAGTATAACATGTTTGTTATTTTAAAAAAAATTGCCTTTATTGACCCTGTAAGTGTATGTCTTGGCTTAGCTAGAGGGGAAATCTGACAGAAGCTAACAGTGCTGAAGATTACTGGCTGCCTATAAGGTAGTAAGGAGAGAAAATATCAGGGAGATAAGATTTGACTCTTGTAAATTTAAAGGGGTTGTAAAGGTAAAAAATGTTTTCCCTAAATATCTTCCTTTACCTTAGTGCAGTCCTCATTCACTTACCTCATCCTTCCGTTTTGCTTTTAAATGTCCTTATTTCTTCTGAGAAATCCTCACTTCCTGTTCTTCTGTCTGTAACTCCACACAGTAATGCAAGGCTTTCTCCCTGGTGTGGAGAAAGCCTCTTGAGGGGGGAGGCAGCGAGCAGGCAAGTCAGGACACTCTTTACCTTGCAGATAGAGAAAGGAGCTGTGTATTAGTGGGCATCCTGACACTCCTGCTCGCCCCCTCCCCCTCAAGAGGCTTTCTCCACACCAGGGAGAAAGCCTTGCATTACTGTGTGGAGTTACAGACAGAAAAACAAGAAGTGAGGATTTCTCGGGGGAAAAAAAAGGACATTTAAAAGCAAAATGGCAGGATGAGGTAAGTGAAGGAGGACTGCACTAAGGTAAAGGAAGCTATTTAGGGGGAAAATAATTACCTTTACAACCGCTATAACTCGTATGTGTATCACTGGCAGCAAAGTCTTCTCTCTCCCTAATCTGTGTTTCCTAGTCACAGTCTGTATCATTCCTGTTGCTTTCTTCCCCATTCAGCAACAGTAAATCTCAAAGCTGTCAGTTGATCAGCCTCTAGGGGCCCTGATTTTAGGCACAGTGCAGAGAATAGAGAGTAACGGAGCATGTGCAGAGCAGGTGCTTGGGTAACGCCCCCATAAAATGAATGAAAGGAACTGGCCGGGGACAGTAAGGCAGGAGTGAAAAGAACTAGATGAATGAATGAATGAAGAACTTGTATAGCGCAGCACATGCGAAATAAATCGCCTCTGGGCGCTTGTTGTTCCTTTCTCTTTTGAGATCAAAAGAGATGAGTCTTAATCTTTCTCCTGAAGACCAAGTAGTTCTCCTCCAGTCGAATGCTGGCTGGTAAGGCGTTCCATAGTCTGGGACCTTGGACAGCGAATCTCCTGTCTCCTTTGGACTTGTATCTGGCTTTCGGTATCTGAAGCCGATTTTGATTATTGATGACACTGGATGTCCTCCAGCCAGGAAATGAGGCGGGTTCTGTCTGAACTTGCTGCAGCTTTGAGTGTACATTTCGAGAAGCTCACAGTGTGCGGTGAAATCAGAGTGAACTATTTCAGGACAGGAGCCTGTACCACTGTGCAAGACTTGAAGTCAAAGTGAGAAGAAAAGAGATTTTTAGAAATTTATGAGAAGTCGTAGCTGGCTGCAAATTTCTAAAAAAAACATGAATATGTTTGAAAAATATGTTTTTCCTTTATTGTGCCTCCAGTTGGGTTTGATGCAGAAGGTCCGGGTGGGGGGGGGGGGGGTAGACTGCAAAGAAGACAATCAGAGTGCAAGTTTGATGATTATCTAATTATATGTTTATATTAATGTGACAGATGACTTTGCCGACATCATTGAACGAGCCGTGAAGGTTGGAGTGCAGAAGGTAAGATATTATCTCTTTCCTGATTACATTACCATAGATAAGGTGGAGGAATAGAAGAGCAATCTGACCTCGGAAAACTCTTTTATTGCATGAACCTGTCCTTGTACATCGCTGTTTTGCATCCTAATGTGTGTTTAAAGGTCCAGCCAAAATATACTTTATTAATAGGGAAGATCTGGTGAGCTGAAACATTCGCTGGCTTCTTATAAATGGTAAAGGCCTGTTGTCCTAATTTGTAAAATATGAAAGAATCTGTATGAAATTGTTACTTCCTGGCCTCCTTGTATGGCGGTGACAGTCTCTGATCCCCCCACTTTCATGAATATGTGGCAGTGGCAGTGGCAGTGGCAGTTCCCAAACCCCACTGCTGCCACCAGTATGTGATGAGGGCAGTCTCCACCCCCACTGCTGCCGCCAGTATGTGATGAGGGCAGTCTCCAACCCCACTGCTGCCGCCAGTATGTGATGAGGGCAGTCTCCAACCCCATTGCTGCCACCAGTATGTGATGAGGACAGTCTCCACCCCCACTGCTGCCACCAGTATGTGATGAGGGCAGTTTCCACCCCCACTGCTGCCACCAGTATGTGATGAGGGCAGTTTCCACCCCCACTGCTGCCACCAGTATGTGATGAGGGCAGTCTCCACCCCCACTGCTGCCACCAGTATGGGATGAGGGCAGTCTCCACCCCCACTGCTGCCACCAGTATGGGATGAGGGCAGTCTCCACCCCCACTGCTGCCACCAGTATGTGATGAGGACAGTCTCCACCCCCACTGCTGCCCCCAGTATGTGAAGAGGGCTGTCTCCAACCCCACTGCTGCCCCAGTATGTGATGAGGACAGTCTCCACCCCCACTGCTGCCGCCAGTATGTGATGAGGACAGTCTCCAACCCCACTGCTGCCGCCAGTATGTGATGAGGGCAGTCTCCAACCCCACTGCTGCCCCCAGTATGTGATGAGGACAGTCTCCAACCCCACTGCTGCCACCAGTATGTGATAACGGCAGTCTCCAACCCCACTGCTGCCACCAGTATGTGATAACGGCAGTCTCCAACCCCACTGCTGCCGCCAGTATGTGATGAGGGCAGTCTCCACCCCCACTGCTGCCGCCAGTATGTGATGAGTGCAGTCTCCAACCCCACTGCTGCCGCCAGTATGTGATGAGAGCAGTCTCCAACCCCACTGCTGCCGCCAGTATGTGATGAGGGCAGTCTCCAACCCCACTGCTGCCGCCAGTATGTGATGAGGGCAGTCTCCAACCCCACTGCTGCCGCCAGTATGTGATGAGGGCAGTCTCCAACCCCACTGCTGCCGCCAGTATGTGATGAGGGCAGTCTCCAACCCCACTGCTGCCGCCAGTATGTGATGAGGGCAGTCTCCAACCCCACTGCTGCCGCCAGTATGTGATGAGGGCAGTCTCCAACCCCACTGCTGCCGCCAGTATGTGATGAGGGCAGTCTCCAACCCCACTGCTGCCCCCAGTATGTGATGAGGGCAGTCTCCAACCCCACTGCTGCCACCAGTATGTGATGAGGGCAGTCTCCACCCCCACTGCTGCCACCAGTATGTGATGAGGGCAGTCTCCACCCCCACTGCTGCCACCAGTATGTGATGAGGGCAGTCTCCACCCCCACTGCTGCCACCAGTATGTGATGAGGGCAGTCTCCAACCCCACTGCTGCCACCAGTATGTGATAACGGCAGTCTCCAAACCCACTGCTGCCGCCAGTATGTGATGAGGGCAGTCTCCAACACCACTGCTGCCACCAGTATGTGATGAGGGCAGTCTCCACCCCCACTGCCGCCGCCAGTATGTGATGAGGACAGTCTCCAACCCCACTGCTGCCACCAGTATGTGATAACGGCAGTCTCCAAACCCACTGCTGCTGCCAGTATGTGATGAGGGCAGTCTCCAACACCACTGCTGCCACCAGTATGTGATGAGGGCAGTCTCCACCCCCACTGCCGCCGCCAGTATGTGATGAGGACAGTCTACAACCCCACTGCTGCCGCCAGTATGTGATGAGGACAGTCTCCAACCCCACTGCTGCCGCCAGTATGTGATGAGGGCAGTCTCCACCCCCACTGCTGCCGCCAGTATGTGAAGAGGGCAGTCTCCAACCCCACTGCTGCCGCCAGTATGTGATGAGATCAGTTCCCAAGCCCGCTGCTGCCTCCAGTATGTGATGAGGGCAGTCTCCAACCCCACCGCTGCCGCCAGTATGTGATGAGGGCAGTCTCCAACCCCACCGCTGCCGCCAGTATGTGATGAGGGCAGTCTCCAACCCCACTGCTGCCGCCAGTATGTGATGAGGGCAGTCTCCAACCCCACTGCTGCCGCCAGTATGTGATGAGGGCAGTCTCCAACCCCATTGTTGCCGCCAGTATGTGATGAGGGCAGTCTCCAACCCCATTGTTGCCACCAGTATGTGATGAGGGCAGTCTCCAACCCCACTGCTGCCGCCAGTATGTAATGAGGGCAGTCTCCAACCCCATTGCTGCCACCAGTATGTGATGAGGGCAGTCTCCACCCCCACTGCTGCCACCAGTATGTGATGAGGGCAGTTTCCACCCCCACTGCTGCCACCAGTATGTGATGAGGGCAGTCTCCACCCCCACTGCTGCCACCAGTATGTGATGAGGGCAGTTTCCACCCCCACTGCTGCCACCAGTATGTGATGAGGGCAGTTTCCACCCCCACTGCTGCCACCAGTATGTGATGAGGACAGTCTCCACCCCCACTGCTGCCACCAGTATGTGATGAGGACAGTCTCCACCCCCACTGCTGCCCCCAGTATGTGAAGAGGGCAGTCTCCAACCCCATTGCTGCCCCAGTATGTGATGAGATCAGTTCCCAACCCCACTGCTGCCGCCAGTATGTGATGAGGGCAGTCTCCAACCCCACTGCTGCCGCCAGTATGTGATGAGGACAGTCTCCAACCCCACTGCTGCCGCCAGTATGTGATGAGGACAGTCTCCAACCCCACTGCTGCCGCCAGTATGTGATGAGGGCAGTCTCCAACCCCACTGCTGCCGCCAGTATGTGATGAGGGCAGTCTCCAACCCCACTGCTGCCCCCAGTGTGTGATGTCTCCACCCCCACTGATGAGGGCAGTCTCCAACCCCACTGCTGCCACCAGTATGTGATAACCAGTCCCACTGCTGCCACCAGTATGTGATAACCAGTCCAACCCCACTGCTGCCGCCATATGTGATGAGGGCAGTCTCCAACCCCACTGCTGCCGCCAGTATGTGATGAGGGCAGTCTCCAACCCCACTGCTGCCGCCAGTATGTGATGAGGGCAGTCTCCAACCCCACTGCTGCCGCCAGTATGTGATGAGGGCCAGTATGTGATGAGTCTCCAACCCCACTGGGCAGTATGTGATGAGGGCTCCAACCCCACTGCTGCCGCCAGTATGTGATGAGGGCAGTCTCCAACCCCACTGCTGCCGCCAGTATGTGATGAGGGCAGTCTCCAACCCCACTGCTGCCGCCAGTATGTGATGAGGGCAGTCTCCAACCCCACTGCTGCCGCCAGTATGTGATGAGGGCAGTCTCCAACCCCACTGCTGCCGCCAGTATGTGATGAGGGCAGTCTCCAACCCCACTGCTGCCGCCAGTATGTGATGAGGGCAGTCTCCACCCCCACTGCTGCCGCCAGTATGTGATGAGGGCAGTCTCCAACCCCACTGCTGCCACCAGTATGTGATGAGGGCAGTCTCCAACCCCACTGCTGCCGCCAGTATGTGATGAGGGCAGTCTCCAACCCCACTGCTGCCACCAGTATGTGATGAGGGCAGTCTCCAACCCCACTGCTGCCGCCAGTATGTGATGAGGGCAGTCTCCACCCCCACTGCTGCCACCAGTATGTGATGAGGGCAGTCTCCAACCCCACTGCTGCCACCAGTATGTGATGAGGGCAGTCTCCACCCCCACTGCTGCCACCAGTATGTGATGAGGGCAGTCTCCAACCCCACTGCTGCCACCAGTATGTGATAGGGCAGTCTCCACCCCCACTGCTGCCGCCAGTATGTGATGAGGGCAGTCTCCACCCCCACTGCTGCCACCAGTATGTGATGAGGGCAGTCTCCAACCCCACTGCTGTATGTGATGAGGGCAGTCACCCCCACTGTGCCACCAGTATGTGATGAGGGCAGTCTCCACCCCACTGCTGCCAGTCTCCAGTCTCCACCCCACTGCTGCTGCCAGTATGTGATGAGGGCAGTCTCCAACCCAACTGCTGCCGCCAGTATGTGATGAGGGCAGTCTCCAACCCCACTGCTGCCACCAGTATGTGATAACGGCAGTCTCCAACCCCACTGCTGCCACCAGTATGTGATAACGGCAGTCTCCAACCCCACTGCTGCTGCCAGTATGTGATGAGGGCAGTCTCCAACCCCACTGCTGCCACCAGTATGTGATGAGGGCAGTCTCCACCCCCACTGCTGCCGCCAGTATGTGATGAGGACAGTCTCCAACCCCACTGCTGCCGCCAGTATGTGATGAGGGCAGTCTCCACCCCCACTGCTGCCGCCAGTATGTGAAGAGGGCAGTCTCCAACCCCACTGCTGCCGCCAGTATGTGATGAGATCAGTTCCCAAGCCCGCTGCTGCCTCCAGTATGTGATGAGGGCAGTCTCCAACCCCACTGCTGCCGCCAGTATGTGATGAGGGCAGTCTCCAACCCCACCGCTGCCGCCAGTATGTGATGAGGGCAGTCTCCAACCCCACCGCTGCCGCCAGTATGTGATGAGGGCAGTCTCCAACCCCACTGCTGCTGCCAGTATGTGATGAGGGCAGTCTCCAACCCCACTGCTGCTGCCAGTATGTGATGAGGGCAGTCTCCAACCCCACTGCTGCCGCCAGTATGTGATGAGGGCAGTCTCCAACCCCACTGCTGCCGCCAGTATGTGATGAGGGCAGTCTCCAACCCCACTGCTGCCGCCAGTATGTGATGAGGGCAGTCTCCACCCCCACTGCTGCCACCAGTATGTGATGAGGGCAGTCTCCAAGTGTAAAAAAAAAAAAAAAAGACAGGAGGCAGTTTTTGACAATTTCTTTATTAAAAAAATTAAAAAACAATGTCCTCAGATCTATCGTCAATCATGATGCCTGCTGCCCCTGCCAGACCCAGAAAAAAAATGCTCTGCCCGCCGAATGTCCCCTCCGCTGTTTGACAGTTACTAATGTGATACTAAAAATCTTGTTTTTTTTTTTCTTTAAAAATTATAAAACTTGCCCTGTGTAATGGTTTTGCACAGAGCAGCCTGGATCCTCCTTTTCTCGGATCCCTCGTTGGTTCTCCATTCAGACACCGAGCCCCGGTTCGACCCCACCTCTCTCTCTCCTGATTGACTTTGACAGCAGCGGGAGCCGATGGCACTGCTGCTGTGTCTTAGCCAATCATGAGGAAGAGCTGAGGCAGTTGTTAACATCACTGGATAGAGGCGGGGCTCAGGTAAGTACTAGGGGGGCTGCTGCACACAGAAGGCTTTTTATCTTAATCCATAGAATGCATTAAAATAAAAAAAGTCTGCCTTTACAACCACTTTAAATAGGTAATGAGCAGAGCCACCTGCCGACGTCACCTGGTTGCACCGCCCCCGTGTGACATCACCAATTGGTGCATGCTGGGTGTGTGTGTTTATTTTCTTTTGACACTTTTTTTTTATTTATTTTTTGGTGAATACTTTATCTTCTATTTTTCAGTTTATGATTACTGGAGGAAACCTGCAGGAGAGTAAAGAAGCAATCGAACTTGCCCGGACCAATGGTATGGTTACTCATATTTCTCATATAGACTTGCACTGTGCATCCAGTCAGTGATAGTATGGTAAAGTTACAAAGAAGAACAATCACAAAGGAGTATTTGCAATAATCTGAATTTCCACCTTCGGTTATTATATTGGCATAGCCTCATCTCGCAGAGATTTTTGATCATGTACCTGTATTCTGGCCCTGCCAAAATAGCCATGTCAGGCTGTAATGCCCCATAAATGGCTGCTCTGCCTGAACTCAGGACAGACATTTAAAAGATAACTAAACCCAAGAACAAAAATGTAATATATTGCAGCTTACAAGTCCTTAGATGTGGTAGCTGCATTAGTTTTATTTTTTATTAACAACCAATCTTCCCATCCCTATCTGCTAGAGGTCAATGAAAGATACCGTATTTTTCGCTCCATAAGACGCACCTGACCATAAGACGCACCTAGGTTTTAGAGGAGGAAAACAAGAAAAAAAATATATTCTGAACCAAATGGTGTGCTAAAATATTTCCCAGTGCCCATGAAATGCAGTCTGAACATTGTCAAAGAAATGCAGAGTGACCATTGCCCATAGTAAATGCTGAGTGATACACAAAAAACAGTGATGGTAAATAATATATATATATATATATATTAGGGCTGTGAATGATCAAAATTTTTGTGTTCGATTAATCGTTTTTTTTTTTTAATCGATTAATCGACTAATTTCGATTAATTATAACGCACATACAGATCCAACTACTTTTAGCTGATCTCCTTGCAGGCCGATTCCCAGTGCAGCTCCAACCACTGGAATAATAGATAGCAGGATACAAAAAACACACAAAGGCAGCGCTCGATGGGAATAGCATTAAAACTTTTATAGTCTTCAAGTAGGTAACAAAATAAATATCGCACTGGAGATAAAATCGATGTAGCTACATAAACTGTAAAAATGGTGCGAGTAATACCAAATGGTACCAAAAGCAGTAATAAAAACCTGTAGCTAAGTATGATACTGGTATAAAAATGTGTACAACGATACCACTGCTGAATCCAGATGAGGAGGGGGTTAACATCAGTCCATCGGCATGTAGATGTCCCATGAAGGGAACTATCACAACTCCCAGTGGATGGTTGTAGAATCCCAGGTTGACAGAGGGAAGTAATAGAGGGAAGTGTAACAGCGCTTGCGTCAGGGCTGTCTTAATGAGAGGGCACACCTGGGCACTGCCCAGGGGCCCCAGCTGCATTGGGGGCCCCTGCAATTTGCCCAAAGCAGCTGGTCCTTGAGCCTACGCTGCCCCGAAATTGGGGGCCCCATGATGGCACTGAGAGTGATAGATACACAGGGGAGGCAGTCTGCCTTCTACCTACTTGATGTCTGTTTACCTGCACTGTCATTATTGTAGGGGCCCCAGAGCATTTCTTTGCCCAGGGGCCCAAGATGCTATTAAAACAGCCCTGGCTTGCGTGTGGCAGATAGTAAGGTCCCGCCGGCATGCAGATATGAAGGCACAGCAAAGGAGCCCTTCAGATGGACACGGCAAGCCCCGCCGGTGTCCATGATGTCACCGGATCTCTGACAGAACTCCCTGAAGGCCCAGAAGCCGGCAGAGAGGTGAGTACCAGTCATAAGAATTTTTTAATCGATCAAAAAGATTTTGATCGATCAAAAAAATTAAAGATTAATCGATCGATTAAAAGTTAATTTGCACAGCCCTAATATATATATATATATATATATATATATATATATATATATATATATATATATAATTTATTTACCATCACTGTTTTTTTATATTGTCCTAGAGGGAGGTGATTATAGTCCCTCTGTGTATTTTCATTTAGTTTTTCTCTTCTCTTCCACAAGCGCTTTGATTCTAGGAAGGGCTAGTGGTTTTGTGTGTGTGTGTATATATATGTATGTGTGTATATATATATATATATATATAATCCACTGTATACAGTAAAGCATGATGTGAAACCTATAATGAAAAAGAATAGTTTTTGAGTTTATATACACTTATTAATGCAGTGAGGAGGTCTCTAACCATGTGATCTTGTCAGATCGATTTTACAGTACGGTCGGCTGCCACCCCACCAGGTGCGGAGAGTTTGAGGGTGGAGATCCTGATGGGTATTTATCCAGCCTGCAGAAACTGATAGAGGACAACAGGGAAAAAGTTGTAGCCGTCGGAGAGTGTGGTCTGGGTAAGTCACAACACGGTGCCTGAAGAGGAGCTTCAACCAAACGGTTACATTTGATGCTAATATTTTCTCTGGGAGCCTGCCAAATAGTGTGTACAGTGATGCACATTCTCTTTTGATTCCCTAAGGGTCCTTTCACACAGAGCGGACTGTTTTTCGGTCCGCTCCGTGTGTGTCCGTCGGCTCAGCGGGGGGTCCCGCTCAGCTGTCGGCGGACAGGGCGGTCCCTGCACACTGTGCAGGGACCGCCCTGTCTCTCCTCCGCTCTCCCCTATGGGGAATCGGATGAAAATGGACCGTTTGTCCGTCTTCATCCGATCCGTTCTGCCGGACGGAAGAAAAATAGGGTTTTCTTCCGTCCGAAAAACCGGATCCAGACGGACACGGATCTTCGCGGACGTTAGCGGATGCATCATCCGCTAACGGACGCGACCCCATAGGCGTCCATTACAAGTCCGCAAACGGACGAACGGAGGCGGACATGTGAAAGGGGCCTTACTGTGCTGTACCATAGGGTTATAAATTATAAAGGATGACAACACTTTCCAAAATCCACATTGGGGTAAATTTGACACTGGCTCTGATTTCAAGAGTTAGGCCTCGTTCACACCATGGCGCAGTGACGTCAGTTTTTCTGCACGCGTTCTGCAAGGGCACAACAAAAACCATGGTTCTCTATATGCCCTGTTCACACCACAATGTGCAAATTATTTCTGTGCAGGAATCTGCAACGTGTATTTCCTTTTCTGCCACACGTGGTAATGGGGTAGTCGACTGATTTTCTTTCTTTTAGTTTGTGGTCTGGGGAGCCTCTAATCTTCATGTTGTACACGGGAACTCTACCCCAGTTTCAACCCCTTAATTCAGCAATCCAGTACCAGAATCGCGGGGGTCAGTGCAGCCATGTACATTCCCCAGCTAAAAAGCATGGGTGGGATAAGCTCCAACAGTGGGCGAGCTTAGATACAGGATGGGTGGGATTTAAAGCCCTCTGGTGTCTACAAAGGACTCGGGGGCTCCACCCTTTCTACAGTAATCAATAAGTGGACTGTATCAATTTATTAGAATTCTTAGTATGGAGACACTGAAGTAGGTGAAAAGGAATCAATCGATCACATTTTGGCTAATGCAGGAATTTAACCACTTGCCAACCAGCTCATGCAGATAAACTGTGGCAGGTGGGCAGCGCTGCGTGAATTGCCGTACCTGTACGACTGACTGTTCACGCATTTGCAGGCATATGCCACAGGCTGCAGAAGCCTGCCCACAGGTCAGGCCCACAGTGATCCGCAACAGTGGTCTGTCATGTCCCTGGCAGCCCGCCCCCCCCCTACAGTTAGAACACACCCAGGGAACACAGTTAACTCCTTGATCGCCCCCTAGTGTTAACCCCTTCCCTGCTAGTGTCATGTATACATTGATCAGTGCATTTTTATACAAATGATCAATGTAATAATGTCACTGTTCCCTAAAAAGTGTAATTTGGGGTCAGATCTGTCCGCTGCAATGTCGCAGTCCTGCAGATCACCACCATTACTAGTAAAAATGATTTCTGGACCTGCTCTTTCATCTCAACGTTCTGGGATCAGGTGCTGGCCTACATATTCGAAATCACCTTACTCAAGCTACCCAAGGACCCGTTCCTCCTCATCTTCGGCTACTGGGATCCTCTGTTGCTCCAGCGGTCACAACGGGATGGCTCATCCGCCCCCATCTCTACAATCTCCTCACATGCCTCCAAAGATTGGCCTCTGCTCTGCCTACTCGTCGCACGACGAGCCATTTTGAGAAACTGGACCTCTCCGTATCCCCCCTCTACTACCCAAATTAAACGGGACATCCTTCTCCTCCTCTATAAAGAACGAGCCACCACAGACTTCCATAAGGACACTGCTAAAGCTTGTTTTTCTTGATCGTACATCACGGGACACAGAGCGCATAGCCATTACATATGGGTTATATGGAGTACCTTCAGGTGTGGACACTGGTGTAATCAACTTCACAGGAAGTTCCTCCCTATATAACCCCCTCCCACTGAGAGTGCTTTAGTTTTTCCGCCAGTGTCTTAGGTGTTGGTCACGTCTAGCTGTCCCTCGGAGGTCTCGGGACCCAGGATAGCTAGCCGGATCCGTCCGAAGTGCTTCAGAGCCAAGATGTACGGTACCCGGGCCCTGCTGGAGTGGGGTTTTGCCTATAATGCCTCTCCTTGGAGGGCTGGATTCTGGGCTCCAGTGCTTTAGTCTCTTCCAAGAACTAAAAGTTACTGATGCCAGGATGCTATATAGGTCCAGGGGTGTGGGTTCCTTAACACAGGACCCCGGTCCCTGAAGGTCCAAGACAATACCCACGGAGATGGGGGAAGGCTGGGCCTCTTGCATTTTGCAATACCCTGCGGCGTGGAGCAGGTAAGAGGGAACCTGCGGGACTTGGTTCGACAGTAGGTATCCCCCTGGGGGTTCTGGGTTGGCTAATGGTATGCTTGTGCATCAGCCACTATCTCCACTATGTCTGTTGAGGCAGGATGGGATTCTAATGTTTACCCAGATAACATGTAGATATATGTATACTTGTGTAAGTTATATATTTGCTACTCACCCCAGGTCTGCCTGTTAACACTGATACTGCAACCCCACATGTTTTAAAGAGGAAATTGCTGGTTAAAACTCCTGTTTCTTAGGAAGCCCATGGGGACAGCTTCCTCGCTGTGTGTGCACTACAATAAGATTAGTGCTTACCTGGTGTCTGTTGGTGCTGCATAACGCTGGTCCATGTTGTTCCTCTGCTCTGCTTCCTCCATGTGGGTTCGGCGTGGTGCGCGCGATCGTGCGCGCGATCGTGCGCGCGATCATGCGCGCGTGTGTGCGCGCGCATACGCGCGCGCGTGCACGCCGCCTTTTATAGCGTCGGCGTGCGTCGGGGGGGCGGGCCAGCAGCGTCAGGGTCTGTATAAAGGAAAAACTTTTCTCTGGCTGGTCTTTCCCTCCTGGAGGCAGAGGAAGAAAGGATACAGAGCGTGCAGCTGGGTCTTTTGGCCACACAGGGACACCTAGTGGCGGTTTAGTGGATCTTCAGGTCTAGGACTTAGGTCCACTATAGACCAGAAAAAAAAAAAAAAAAAAAAAAAAAAAAAAAAAAAAAAGGGTTTTTTTGCTTAAAGGGACTCAGCCTTAGATCCAGCAGTATCTGAGTCTACCTTGGACTCCGGCTAACGGGCATTGGTGTGTCAATACTCACAGGCTTCCTCGGTATTGCCACCTCCCAGGCGGGTAAAAAAGATTTTTTTGAAAAAAAAAAAAAAAAAAAAGAGAAATATAAAAGAAAAAGAGAGAAATTAGTTCTTTTTCATTTTCTCTCATACCTGCCCTCATATTGGTTATTCCTAGCTACAACAGTCAGGTGTTGGCTATAGGGGTGACCCAAGGTTGTACAATGGCTCCAAAGGGATCTGGACCAGCCAAGGCTGCTAAAGGTACCAAAAAGCAAAAGGGGTCTCCATCGGGGTCAGAGGATTTGGGCCAGGCTTCTACGGCCCCACCCTCGCCAGTCAGGACACCGAGTGGCATAGTACAAGAGCCATTGGGGGTGCTGGGGGCAGAGGCGGCCCCCGATCCACCCATTCCCGTTTACGTGACGGAAGAAATGCTAGCAGCCACCATGTGTGGGCTAGAGAAAAGGTTAACTGCGTTGTTTTCCCGTCCTTGCCCAAGTAGCAAGCGGGCTAGATCCCCTTCACCCAGTGTGGGGTTTTCAGATGCGGAGGTCTCCTCTTCAGAGGAACGGGACCCACAAGGGGATCAGGCAGACCCAAGTCCCGACGGTTCAGACAGGGAAAATTCCACTATAGATGAATATTTTTCGGCCTCTCAAGCGGAGGGCCTGTGGATCCAGTCTTTGACAGATATGGTTCGCACTGCCTTTAAACTTCCAGTGCCAGAACTAGTAGCCCCGGAGGTATCCTCATTGGGTTCTTTAAAGGCCCCATTAACTGGTGCATCCTTTCCAATGCACCCCCTTCTGCGGAACGTGATTTACCAAGATTGGGCTCGACCTGATAGAATCTTTGTCCCTCCTAAAAGATTCTCTATTCTCTACCCTATGGAAGAGGAATATGTAAAGAAATGGGCTCTCCCTACAGTGGACGCAGCCATTTCCTGCGTGAATAAATCCCTGACTTGTCCGGTTGAAAATGTCCATATGTTCAAGGATCCGGTCGACAAGAAATTCGAGACCCTACTGAAAGCAGCTTTTACCTCAGTAGGTGCCATGGTTCAGCCAGCAGTAGCAGCCATTGGTGTTTGTCAGGCCTTGAAGGATCAGGCAAAGCATATATTGAAGGACATGCCGGCTCAGCATACTCATGAATTAGCAGAATTCCCTAGGGCTCTCTGCTTTGCAGTAGATGCTATTAAGGACTCCATCCAACAGGCATCCCGTTTATCTCTACTGATGGTTCACATGCGTCGTCTTTTGTGGCTAAAGAACTGGTCAGCAGAGGCACCCTGCAAAAAGCTTCTAGCAGGGTTTCCCTTTCATGGGGGAAGACTATTCGGGGAAGACCTAGATAAATATATCCACACCATATCAAGTGGAAAAAGTACTTCCTTACCGGTCAAGAAAAGACCGCGTGGGCCCACGTTTAAACGACAGGCCATTGCAGGCTCGGCCCCTTCGACTTCCCGTCAGTATCGACGGCCTCCCGGGCGTTCAACAGTTAATAGCCGCCCACAGGGACAAGCCGCGGCAAACAAGAGGCCCTGGTCTCGCAAGCCGGCTAAACCAGTCATCAAATCAGATTCATGAAGGGGCGCCCCCACTCTCTTGGGTGGGGGGAAGACTTCAGTTTTTCTCCGAAGTCTGGAAGGCCAGAATTCCCGACTCTTGGGTTCGGTCCGTAGTAGCCTCAGGCTACAAACTAGAGTTTCGAGAAATCCCCCCTCCTCATTTTCAGGGGTCAAGTCTTCCAAGCGACCCGTTAAAGAGGGCCTCTCTCGTAAAGGCGTTGGATCGCCTCTTGCTCCAAGGAGTAATTGTAGAAGTACCAACCCAAGAAAGGGGTCTGGGATTCTACTCCAACCTTTTTGTTATACCAAAACCCAATGGCGACGTCAGGCCTATATTAGACCTCAAACGCCTAAATCGCTTTCTAAGGATTCAGACCTTCCGTATGGACTCCATACGTTCAGTGACAACCAGCCTGCATCAGGGCGACTTCCTAGCATCTATAGACATAAAGGATGCATATCTGCATGTGCCAATTTACCCAGCACATCACAAGTTTCTTCGTTTTACGATAAACCAAAGTCATTATCAGTTCGTAGCCCTCCCTTTCGGGTTGGCAACAGCTCCACGGGTATTCACAAAGGTGTTAGCCCCGGTACTAGCCGTCCTAAGGACAGAAGGCATCTTGGTCCTAGCATACCTGGACGATCTCCTGGTTATCGACAGTTCAGCTTCCAACCTCAATCATGCAGTAGTCCGCACAGTGCGGCATCTAGAAGAGTTCGGGTGGATTGTGAACCAAGAAAAATCAAGGTTACATCCCACAAGACAGTTGGAATATCTAGGCTTTCGGTTAGATACAGAATGCCAGAAGGTATTTTTACCTCAAGAGAAGATCAGGTCGTTGATTCAAACGATTCAAATAGTCTTAGGCAAAAAGAAGCCGACTATTCGCCTATGCATGCGACTGCTGGGGAAGATGGTGGCCGCCTTCGAAGCAGCGCCCTACGCCCAGATCCATACCAGAATTCTGCAAGCAGCTATTCTCTCTGCTTGGAACAAGTCCATACAGGCATTAGACCGTCCATTAGTTCTTTCTCCAGAAGTCAGGCACAGCCTGTACTGGTGGCTGATCCCTCAAAAATTATCAAAAGGGAAAACCTTTTGCCCCATCTCGTGGAAAATAGTAACCACAGATGCCAGCCTAACAGGTTGGGGGGCAATCTTAGGAAAACGGACCCAGCAGGGACAGTGGTCAGAGGCAGAAAGTCTGCTTCCCATCAATGTCCTAGAGATCAGAGCTGTTCGGTTGGCCCTGGTCGCCTGGACTCTCCCCCTGCAGGGTCTGCCAGTAAGGATACAGTCCGACAATGCCACGGCGGTGGCATACATAAACCACCAGGGGGGCACAAAGAGCCTGGCGGCTCAAAGGGAAGTAAACCTAATTTTTGCATGGGCCGAAGCCCATGTACCCTGCATCTCAGCAGTGTTCATCCCAGGGATAGACAATTCTCAAGCAGATTTTTTGAGTCGTCAACAGTTGCTCCCGGGAGAGTGGTCTCTTCACCCCCAGGTATTCCAAGAGATTTGCCAAAGATTCGGAGTTCCCGATGTGGACATCATGGCAACAAGATTCAACAAGAAATTGGACAAATTTGTATCCCGAGCCAGGGACCCCTCGGCCTACGGGACCGATGCGTTGGTTTGCCCCTGGCACCAGTTTTCTCTCCTGTATGCGTTCCCTCCACTACAGATGATTCCCCGCCTTCTACGAAGGATCAGGGTGGAGCGCAGGCCGGTGATCCTGGTGGCCCCAGCCTGGCCCAGAAGGGCTTGGTACGCACTCATCGTGAGGATGTCAGTAAGGGCACCGTGGCCACTCCCCCTGCGCCCAGATCTGCTGTCTCAGGGCCCGATCTACCACCCTGCTTCACAGCAGCTAAATTTGATGGCTTGGCGGCTGAATCTCTAATTCTTAAGGGCAGAGGCCTCTCGGCCCAAGTCATATCTACGTTAATTCAAGCTAGAAAGCCAGTCTCTAGAAATATCTATTACAGAGTCTGGAGAACCTATGTGGAGTGGTGCGAGTCTCAAGGAGGGCATCCTCGCAAGTTTTTATTGACAGGATCTTGCGATTCCTCCAGGTTGGCGTTGACAAGGGGTTGGCTCTTAGTACTCTAAAGGGGCAGGTGTCTGCCTTATCGATATGGTTTCAAAGGCCTTTGGCCACACATTCGCTTGTAAAAACCTTTTTGCAGGGGGTCTTGCATGTAAATCCCCCTATTAGAGCTCCCCTCTGCCCCTGGAATTTAAATCTGGTCTTGTCAGCTTTACAAAAGCAGCCGTTTGAACCTCTGACAGAAATCCCTCTTGTGCTGCTAACCCGAAAGTTGGTTTTCTTGGTGGCTATGGCTTCGGCCAGAAGGGTCTCCGAGCTGGCAGCCTTGTCTTGCAGGGAACCGTACCTTATTCTGCATAAGGACAGAGTGGTTCTGCGGCCTCAGCCTTCTTTCCTTCCTAAGGTCATATCCAGTTTTCACTTGAATCAGGACCTAGTCCTACCATCCTTCTTTCCTACTCCCCAGTCCAGAGAGGAAAGATTGCTTCATACTTTGGATGTGGTCCGAGCCATGAGGGTTTATCTCAAGGCTACAGAAAAGATTAGGAAAACAGATGTGCTTTTCATTCTTCCGGATGGCCCCAAGAAGGGTCAGCCGGCTGCCAAGTCTTCCTTGGCTAGGTGGATTAAGCAGCTGATTTTTCAGGCCTATGGTCTGAAGCGCGTTCCACCTCCCTTATCAGTTAAAGCCCATTCTACGAGGGCCATGAGTGCCTCTTGGGCGGCACACCATCAGATCTCTATGGCACAGGTTTGCAAAGCGGCAACCTGGTCTTCCGTACATACGTTTACTAAATTTTATAAGTTGGACGTCACAAAGGCTGCGGACGCAGCATTTGGGCAGGCGGTCCTACGGGCAGCAGTATAGAATCCTCTGGCCCGGTTCACGCCCCCTTTTTCTGTTGGTGGAGCTATTTTACCTCCTGATATAGTTTCTGTTTGGCTATTTTTTGCCTTACGGTCTCCCTCCCTTCATAGAGCATTGCTTTGGGACATCCCATATGTAATGGCTATGCGCTCTGTGTCCCGTGATGTACGATCAAGAAAAAGGGATTTTTAATAACAGCTTACCTGTAAAATCCTTTTCTTGGAGTACATCACGGGACACAGAGCTCCCACCCCTCTTTGTGGGAACATTGTGTAACCTCAGAGAAATTGCTTGCTACAAAACTAAAGCACTCTCAGTGGGAGGGGGTTATATAGGGAGGAACTTCCTGTGAAGTTGATTACACCAGTGTCCACACCTGAAGGTACTCCATATAACCCATATGTAATGGCTATGCGCTCTGTGTCCCGTGATGTACTCCAAGAAAAGGATTTTACAGGTAAGCTGTTATTAAAAATCCCTTTTTTTTCCATCTGGCAACCCTTCATGCACATGAACCTGTCCCAACAAGACTTGGAAACCTTCGATCATTACTCCTTCTCATTCTCAAAATCCGCCCCACCATCAACCTCAGCAGAGGATGCCCCCCAGATACCCCCTCTACCACCCCTGTTTGACTTTTGCTACTTTGGTCGCCTCCACGTTGCCCCTCTTTTTGTTCAAAATTGTCTACATTCTCTCGGTGCACCCCTTCCCCTCCAAGTTCGACTATATCCCCCCTCATGTATGTTGACCGTTACTGGTGCACCCTGTATCAGATAGAACTCCCTGTCCTCAAAGGCCCCCCCCCCCCCCTTCTGTATGGCTTTATTAGGATCATTCCAGTTCTCTCCATCAAGGGGGCGACAACCAATATCCCCCCTTCTCTTTTTTGTGAAGATCCAACACCCATCAATGCTTACCGCTAAATGTGGGTATGTACTGTGTCTATTGTTAACTATGTTTCTGGCGTTGGTACTTTATACAATTTCTTTTATTCCTCGACTTACTTTGCATGTAACTCTTGAAAAATTTCAATAAATATTTTTTGAAAAAAAAAAAAAAGATTTAAAAAGGGAAAAGTCCCTAAATCTATTTTGTAGTTTGTAGACGCGATAACTTTTGCGCAAACCAATCAATATACGCCTATTGTTTTTTTTTTACCAAAAATATGTAGACGAATATACTGTATATCGGCCTAAACTGATAAATACATTTTATACATATGTGTGTGTGTGTGTGTGTATATATGTGTGTGTGTATATATATATATATATATATATATATATATATATATATATATATATATATATATAATATAAATCATTTTTGGATATGTATTCGGTCAGCCAGGTGACAGGCCAGCAAAAACTTCAGTTGACCTCTGCCCTTTCAGTGTTGACTCCCATATTTAGGACCCGTTCACACTGATGCGATATCGCACACAACACATGGAAACGTGCCATGTTCCAGCAAAAAAAAAAAATGTGCCTGAGTTTCTTTTGTGCAATTGAATTGATTGGGCTGCCCTAAATGCGATGCACAGTCACCCCAGCATAGGATTGACTAGGCCCTTCTAACATGTTCCTCTTAAAGGATGGTTACACTTTTATCTTTAAAGTCAGTAGCTGCTAATTATTCAGAATTGTTTGTATAACATTTTTTTTTTCCTGATAGACTTTGACCGGCTGGAATTCTGTCCAAAGGAAACACAACTAAAGTAAGAGACATTTTAATAATCCTATTCCAATAGAATGTCCATGATTTGCAGCAGTAAGGGCATGTTCACAACCCGACACATCTCCATTAAAGCGTTAGTAAAGGAAAAAAAATGTTGTCATTTAAAATAACAAACTTACTTACCTGGGGTCCCTCGGCGGCTGTCTCTGGTCCTCCCCACAAGTACTCACCACAGTCATGTGAGAGCTCGCATGGTGGTCAATAATTGCGGCGTGCTCCCGTGATACAGCGAGCGGCCATAGCCGCTCACTGTATCACTCGGCCCCGCCCCTCGGCACGCCGCGTCACTGGATGTGATTGACAGCAGCGCCAGCCAATGGCTGCGCTGCTCTCAATCCATCCGCTCTAGCCAATCAGCGGCCAGGCTGAGCGGTAAAGAGGATCTCGGGACCGCGCAGGACTTTCAAAGGGTCAGGTAAGTAAAACGGGGGCAGGGGGGGGGGCGGCATTGAGATGTTTTTCACCTTAATGCATAGATTGCATTAAGGTGAACATTTTCTATGTTACCCCAACATTTCATATTCCTGATTTGTGCCCATTGTACCATGTACTTGTATGAGAAAGTATCCCCTTCTCTTTGTATTGCTTTCTTTGTGTGAAAGAAATCTATGACTCGACCCAAGTTACACCAAGTGATTGATCAGTACTGACTGACATATTCAAGGCTTTGGATTTATTTTTATTTCCATTGCCTTGTTACGCAGGTCTTTTGACAGTTCTTTTTTGTGTCCTATGGCCCAGTATATAGCCTGTGTGAGAACTAACAAATTAATTGATTATTTATACACAGACACTAATTATAATTTAAAAAGCCACAAATGTGGGAAATTAACCTTTTTAACCACTTAAGACCCGGATCAAAATGCAGGTAAAGGACCTTGCCCCTTTTTGCGATTCGGCACTGCGTCGTTTTAACTGACAATTGCGCGGTCGTGCGACGTGGCTCCCGAACAAAATTGGCGTCCTTTTTTCCCCACAAATAGAGCTTTCTTTTGGTGGTATTTGATCACCTCTGCGGTTTTTATTTTTTGCGCTATAAACAAAAATAGAGCGACAATTTAAAAAAAAATGCAATATTTTTTACTTTTTGCTATAATAAATATCCCCCAAAAATATATAAAAAAACATTTTTTTTCCTCAGTTTAGGCCGATACGTATTCTTATATTTTTGGTAAAAAAAAAACGCAATAAGCGTTTATCGGTTGGTTTTCGCAAAATTTATAGCGTTTACAAAATAAGGGATAGTTTTATTGCATTTTTATAAAAAAAAATTTTTTTTACTACTAATAGCGATGATCAGCGATTTTTTTTTTTCTCGTGACTGCGACATTATGGCGGACACTTCGGACAATTTTGACACATTTTTGGGACAATTGTCATTGTCACAGCAAAAAATGCATTTAGATTGCATTGTTTACTGTGGAAATGACAGTTGCAGTTTGGGAGTTAACCACAAGGGGGCGCTGTGACTTTGAGTGTTCCCTGTGTGTGTGTTTACAACTGTAGGGGGGTGTGGCTGTAGGTGTGACGTCATCGATCGCGTCCCCCTATTACAGGAATGACGCGATCGATGCTGCGGCCACCAAGAAGTCACGGGGAAGCTGTGTTTACACACGGCTCTCCCCGTTCTTCAGCTCCAGGGACGGATCGCCGCACTGCAGCGGCGATCGGGTCCGCGAGTCCCGCGGTCCCGGTCCTGGAGCTTCGGACCGGGTCACGGGAGCGCGCCACGGGCGCACGCCCATGACCCACGGCTGGGTACTAAAATCAACGTATATATACGTTGATGTGCCCAGCCGTGCCATTCTGCCGACGTATATGTGCAGTAGGCGGTCCTTAAGTGGTTAATAGCCATTTTAACCTTGCGATTTGCAGTGCAGATTATCGCGTGGCAAAACGTGCCAATATCGCACTGCAAATAGGATGACATTAGAGGTACAGCGAAACCTTGGTTTACGAGTAACGCGGTTAACAAGTGTTTTGAATAACGAGCAACTTTTTTATTTTTTTATTATTCTGACTCGGTTTGCGAGTGTTGTCTCACAAAACTAGCAGAATTCAAGCTAATGGGGTGTGCAGTACTGCATTTGGCCAGAGGTGTGGGGGCGCTGGTGACACAAGCCATTTAGAAATACTCGGAATCACTCGGAAATACTCAGTTGCAGAGTGTTTCCGAACCTTTCCGTGGGTTTCCGAGATCAGCCGAGCTGTCCCCCAGTATTTCCGAGGCTCTCTGGTGCCCCCCCCACCTCTGGCCACATGCGGTATTGCATGACATAGAACAGCCCTCAAAATTTCCACTCGCCTACTAGCATTTGGCGAGTGGATTTAAGCTGGGGGCGAGTGATGACAGGGCTGCATGACCAATCTCCCTCCAATATGTGCCTACACGTAGAGTCCCGATGAGATTGGCGGCCGAAGAGGAAAGGTGCATGTTCAGGAAAAGTAGTCTGGTGAGCCGCGCACAGGCAGAGCAGTACACAGGTGCTCTTCTTACAATTCTCATTAAGCCATGGGACCTAACAGTATGACCCGTCTGAGCCTGTCCCCCTCCCCCCCGACCAATGTAGCTGGAGAGCAGAAAGTAATGAGTGAGGTGGATGATTGCGAAAATTACCACTCTGGTGCAACGCTCACTGTAAGTTGCCCTGACATGAGAGCGGCAGCCTTCCCGTTTGTGCAGTTTTCTTCTCCTTGTGCTCTATGTAAGTGTCCAACAGTTCAGCCTGAGCACTGAACAGACTGGTCTCAATGTGTGCTGTGCGGTGTCAGTGTGCGCTGTGCTATGGTGTCAATGGCTGTGCAGTTGTGTGGATCTCAGCGCTGGATTGTACTCTCTCCCGCTGTGCTGCAGCTCCTCTCCTCCCTGCCAGCCTGAATAAAAGGGGGAAGTGGGGACATGCAAGCGTGGAGCCGCACACACAGGCTCCTGATGATGAGATGAATAGGAGAGAGAGAGAGAGAGGATGAATGCGAGTTGCAGAGGCAACAGCAAGAGAATGGGGAAGAGACCCAGTTCTAGTGCCCTGTCCCTCTGGTCTGCCCCCAGTGCCCTGCCCCAATTTGTTAAAGTTGTTGTTGGTAATATTTAATTTTGTAACTTGATTCTGCATAAAACATTTAAGTGTCATTCCATGAGATACTCTACGAGGGCGTGTTTACGGGTTCAATTGGGCACAGGGCAGTGTATAAATTAGGTGGGGCAACTGGTGGCGAGTAACTCTTGAGGCCTGGCTAGTAGTTTAGGACTTGAAATTTTGAGCCCTGACATAGAAGTCAATGCGGGTTATCGAGTTATCTTTGTTTCCATTGACTTCTATGGGGGAACTCGCTTTGATATATGAGTGCTTTAGATTACAAGCATTCTCCTGGAAAGGTTCCACTGTAATGGCATCGTGGCCAGAATCGCCTGCGATTCCGGAATGCCCAGGTGTTACTGTAGCTTTCGAGTCTTTGTTGTGATTTTTGAGAAGGAGCTACATCACATTACAAGCAGCTAGAGAGGTGAGTGAGGTTTTTTTGTTTTATATTTTTTTTAAATCTTTATTCGTTTTAAAGAATTAGAGGGATTGTGAAGGTTTGTTTTTTATTTTCTAAATGGGTTCCTTTAAGATTGTGCATTGTTGGTTCACTTACCTTTTCCTTCGATTTCTCTTCGAAATGTTTTTTTACTTTGTCTGAATTTCTCACTTCTTGTTCCTCCTCAGTAAGCTTGCCCCCATCATCCGAGCCGTTCTGGCTGGGGGTTAGTCAGCGAGAACAGCTTACTGAGGAGGAACAGGAGGTGAGAAGTTAGTGACAAACAAAACAAAGAAAAAAAACATTTAGAAGGGAAATTGAAGGAAAAGGTAAGTGAACCAACAATGCACTAGGTTAAAAGGTACAAAACAGCCTCTGGGCCTTCCCCAGCTTGAGGTAAACAACAAAACAAACATCCCTAATTCTCTCTGCTGAGCTTAGTTAGGAGTACACAGTTAAAGGAGTTGTAAAGGAACTTTTTTTTTGCCTAAAATGAATGTCTGCAAGGTAGACAGACAGAATAGTGTAATGATTCTGTTAACACACAAGTAAATACCTATTAAATTCCTTCATCTATATCACCTCCGAGGTTCTAGTTTCTGTTCTCTCATTCACCTCCTGGTTTGCGGCGCTCGTTCATGTAAGAACTACATTTCCCAGTTTGCATTGTGGCACGCCCAGTAATTCACACCTCCTTGAAGTCTCTAACACGTAGAGAGCGTCCTGCCACACCGATGCAGTTCCCAGGAGGGGGCGAGCACATCACTGACCACCGCAGTAAAGCCTCCCTTCACCGTGGTGAGTAACAATCAGACAAGCAGGAAGTGAACAGAACAGAGAAGAAATAGAGCAACTTCTGAGTAAAAACAAACAATGAGGAAGTGAAAAGAGTAATGTCTGCGGGTAAAGGATGCTTATTATGATTATTATTTTTCCTTTACAACCTCTTTAAAGCGGAGTTTCACCCAAAAATTGAACTTCCACTTCCACTTTAAGTGCTCTTGACCCCCTGACATGCCACATTTGGCATATCATTTTATTTGACTTAAATGGGTTGTAAAGGTAAAACATGTTTTCCCCCTAAATAGCTTCCTTTACCTTAGTGCAGTCCTCCTTCACTTACTTCATCCTTCCATTTTTCTTTTAAAAGTCCTTATTTCTTCTGAGAAATCCTCACTTCCTGTTCTACTGCCTGTAACTAAACACAGAAATGCGAGGCTTTCTCCCTGGTGTGGAGAAAGCCTCTTGAGGGGGCGAGCAGGCAAGTCAGGACACTCCCTACTTTGCAGATAGAGAAAAGAGCTGTGCGTTAGTGGGTGTCCTGACACTCCTGCTCGCCCCCTCCCACCTCTAGAGTCCTTTCTCCACACCAGAGAGAAAGCCTTGCATTACTGTGTGGAGTTACAGACAGAAGAACAGGAAGTGAGGATTTCTCAGAAGAAATAAGGACATTTAAAAGCAAAATGGAAGGATGAGGTAAGTGAAGGAGGACTGCACTAAGGTAAAGAAGGCTATTTAGGGAATTTCCCTAGCCCATTGGTCCCTAGCCCATTGGTCCCTAGCCTATTGGTAACTCGGGGACCGCCTGTACCTGCATTTTTTTTAAATTGTAAGCTAGGGGCCTCCTTAGACTTCCACTTCAGGGTAATGGCCTTACGGGCATAAAAAAGCAACACACTGACATAGGTCCGAAGAGCCTGACGGAGGGGAGGTTTTATTTTTAAGCCCATTCAATTCTTGAAAATAATTTTGGGAGTAGTGTAATGTACATAGTCTGGGCACAGGTGCACTTTAGGCATACCGTCACTATCGATCTATATTCCCACTGCTCGAATCTGTGGGGTCTGTTGGTAGGTCTGTGCAGGCACTTTCAGATATTTTCTGGAGAGACCTGAGCTGTCATGGTGACAGTTGGGGAGCGGGGGTGGGGGAAGAGGGCCAAAGCATACAGTGTATGCCCAGGGTTGTTTTATAAGGTTTTCAAGGCATAAGCCGTATGCCCAAGGTCTGCAACTGTTTATATTGTGTCCCCAATGGAGTAAATTTGGAATTTTCTCTTTGCAAAGGTATTTTGAGAAGCAGTTTCATCTGGCCGAGCACTCCAAACTGCCCATGTTCCTGCACTGTCGGAACTCGCACAAAGAATTTTTAGGTGAGTGTCATAGTTATAAATCAAATATGTATTAAAGTGGCACATTCCCAGCACTGTGTCTGTTCTACCCTAGCAATATTCTTGGTGTTTTTCTAATATGCTGGTGTTGTTTCCACAAGTGTTTTTGTCTTTATTTTATTATAGTTTTTAAACTTCAGGAACGTCCCTCAGAAGGAGGGGGATTGCGCGCACGTGCCCGCGCATCGGTGTGATCCCAATGTGCTCGTGTCACCCGGACACAGTGCATCTCCGATCGGAAGGAGGGCTCTGTGATTGGCCCTCCTGATCACATGACAGCTGTGTCCAATCACAGCCGTCATGTGATGTAAATAGAGAGCCGTTTGCTTGGTGAGGAGAGTCGATCTCTGCAGCCGGCTGGTGATCAGTGAGTATGAGTTGTTTTTTACAGCTTTTTACACACTGATCACCGGACTAGTGTCCCAACACAATGTAAGCACACAAAGTCCCCAAAATAGTGTCCTCAAAACATATGTCCCCCACATATGTAACAGTAAAATCATATGTCCCAATGATCACCTGCGCACATCTGTGCATGATCACACAAACAAATTATTATACACTTAACAGGATTTTTTTTTTTACCAAAGACATGTAGCAGAATACATTTTGGCCTAAATTTATGACAAAATTTGATTTTATTAGATTTCTTTTAAAATAGAAAGAAGTAAATATTGTTTTATTTTCCAAATTTCCGCTCGTTTTTTCGCTTATATCACGAAAAATATAAAAACCGCAATCAAGAATAAATACCACCAAAAGAAAGCTCTATCTGTGTGAACAAAATCATAAAAAAATTAATTTGGGTACAGTGTTGCATGACCGCGCAATTGTCATTCAAAGTGCGAGAGCGCTGAAAGCTGAAAATTGGTCTGGGAAGGAAGGGGGTGAAAGTGCCCAGTATGGAAGTGGTTAAAGAAGAACACCGGGAAGGGACATCCTGCTCCATTGATGGCGAACCTTGGCACTCCAGATGTTTTGAAATGACATTTCCCATGATGCTCATGCACTCTCCAGTGCAGTGGAGCATCATGGGAAATGTAGTTACAAAACATCTGAGGTGCCAAGGTTCGTCATCACTGGTCTACTCTATAAATTCACACACTCTTTTGGGGGTCTGTGGAGATCTAACTGTCCCTGACATGCAGCATAGTTCAAACATATAGCATATCTTTGTGGGTTCGCAGAGTTCGACCCTCCACAATAGTCCCAGTTTCTCATGTGGCCCTCTTTGAAAATGAATTGCCCACCCCCCTGATTTACAAGCTACAGCAGCCAGGTGTGTGTGTGTAAAAACTAAGAAAAGTACAAAAGTTGCTGTTGCTGAATTTCCCCATGAAAACAGACTTGCTGTCTCTGGCTTCACTAGTTTAGGGCCACTGAGCTAAAGCATGATCGCAGTTAGTAAAGTCAGAACTGCTGATCTACATATCTTATTCAGGTCAGTGAAGGTCTTGAAGCCATGGTTCTTTAAATTATGGCCCCTTCAGGAACTACTATCCCCATCAGCAGTTCTGACTTTACTGATGGGGATAGTAGTTCCTGAAGGAACTATCCCTAGTCATGTCTGTGAATGTCAGAGTTTTACAATGCCTCATGGCAGGCTTTGACAAATTTGCTTGCAATCTAGGAGCCAGCTAAAAAAATTAGGAGCCAGAAAACGCGCACGCATACGCGAGTAGCGCCCGCATATGTAAACGGTATTCAAACCGCACATGTGAGGTATTGCCGCGATTGGTAGAGCGAGAGCAATAATTCTAGCCCTAGACCTCCTCTGTAACTCAAAACATGCAACCTGTAGAATTTTTTAAACATTGCCTATGGAGATTTTCAAGGGTAAAAGTTTGTCGCCATTCTACGAGCGGGTGCAATTTTGAAGCGTGACATGTTGGATATCAATTTATTCGGCGAAACATTATCTTTCACAATATAAAAAAAATTGGGCTAACTTTACTGTTGTCTTATTTTTTTTATTTAACATATTTTTATTTTTTCCCAAAAAAAAGTGCGCTTGTAAGACCACTGCGCAAATACGGTGTGACAAAGTATTGCAACAACCGCCATTTTATTCTCTAGTGTGTTAGAATAAAAAATATATATAATGTTTGGGGGTTCTAATTAGAGGGAAGGAGATGGCACATTAGAACTGCTCTTTTACTTGTATTGCCAACGGCCATCACAAGATGGCGCCAGATCACAGAAGGAAGCTTAGGCCTGCAGAAGGCCGCAAAGCCACGGCCTCAATTACTGGCGGGTGCGGGCCCGCTGCGATCGCGTGGCGGGGGAGGTGGGGGCGCACGGAGACACGTGACCCTCAAAGCCGCGGCCTTAATTACTGATGGACACGGGCGCTAGGTCACAATTTCTTGTCGCAAATGCAACCAGGCGCCTGGATTTTGTCGAGTCCTGCCTCATGGGATGTGGGCCATAGTTTGGGTATCTCTGCATTAGACAGTCAGGCAGGTGAGAAGGGGTTATCCGTGGAAGCACATATAAGAGTCCAAGCACAGGTTTCCTTTCCTAGTCCAGTAGCCTTGGGAGTTGGTTTCTGGAGCCTACAATACACACCCAGTGTACAACTTGCAAGCGAGAACAGGTGGAGGGTCCAGGGATGACACCTTGATGTCTTTTTCTAATAGATGCAATATTTAACAGATCACATTCTGTACTGTGTTTTCTGTCTGCCTGGTTAGCTCAGTTGGTAGAGAATGAGGCACTTTTTTTGGATTCTCATTTTCTTTATTTTACAGATATTATGGGAAGAAATCGGGATCGATGTGTTGGGGGAGTGGTAAGTATAAGTCCTATTAGCAGGGCTTTTTTTCTCAAATAAGTGTATGACCCCCCACCCCCTTCTAACACACCTTTCACCTCTGAGCACCATCTATTGGTTCCTGTTCCTACCCACCTCCCAGTACAACCTATTTTAGAGAATACAGAACCAAGTATCATTTTGTGCTACTAAATAATTTGTGTGTAATTCGATAGACCCTCCCCCAGCAAAAGCAGCTAGAGCAAGTGCCGTATTCTCTAACCATTTGCTCCGTAGTTTGCGTTGGCGTAGCGAAAGTGGCCCAGCGTAAGCCCGCGTTATTCAAATGGGGCGGCTTGTATTTAAATTAAGCGCGCCCCCGCGTCGAACGAACTGCGCATGCACCGGCCGGGGAAAAAGCCCAGTGCGCATTGCTCCAGCTCACGTCGGAAAGCGTTGTTGAAACCGATGTCAAAACGACGTGATCGTCACTTACGCAATGCCCTATTCGCGAATAAATTAGTAAAAGACGTAAGCGACGGAAAAAGCCGACGCTGACCCGACGCCATACTTAACATGGCATCCGACGGAACTTCGTAAGGTTACTCCTCATAGAAGCAGGGGTAACCTTACGCGGACGAAAACGACGTACGAGGCGGCGTAAAAGCGATCGGGAATCGGCGTACTAGCCTCATTTGCATATGCAAATGAAAAAACAACGTAAAGGCCACCTAGTGGCCGGAGTTGTCATTACAACTACGATCTGCAAGTGTAATGGTATTACACTTGTCGGATGTTGGAGCGTATCTATGCCAAAGTGATGCTAAGAATCACTCGCATAGATACGAGGCAAAAAAAACGGCGATACGACGGGGTATCTGAGATACTCCGTCGTAGCGCCGCTGAGAATCTGGCCCATAATATGTAAAGTACTGCCTAAATTGTCAATGCTATATAAATACCTGTATCAAATAAATCTAAACATCTGATAAATTCTGGTTAGGTCCATTCATTTGATGGAACCAAAGAAGATGCAGAAGCTATCATGGATCTGAATCTCTACATTGGCATTAATGGCTGGTAAGAAGTGAAGTTGTTCTCTTTCTTATATATTGCATCTGAAAAGGATTTGCAGCGCTTCACTTTTTCCACATTTTGTTATGTTACAGCCTTATTCCAAAAGGGATTACATTCATTATTTTCCTTAAAATTCTACAAACCATACCCCATAATGACAACGTGAAAGAAGTTTGTTTGAAATCGTTGCAAATGTTTAAAAAAAAAAAAAGCCTTTGCCATGACACTCAAAATTAAAGCGGAGGTTCACCCAAATAACATGTATATACGATCATATTCTTTATACTTCCAACATGTACAGTAGGCCCTTTTTGTTGGCTGTTTTCCACCTGGCTTCTGGGTACTCACTCCTGCAGGAGTAGACGTTTCTATGCTGTGCCGCAATGTAATCTGGGACTTCGCCCAGATGATTGACATCCTTGAGAAAAAGTTCCCCCCGGCGGATAAGGCCCCCCCCCCCTCCTATTGTGTAGGCACGTCACGAGTCATTGAGTTTCCGAAAGTAACCTAACTGCGAGTCAGCTCTACACGGCGCCTGCGCACCGTCTAGGAGCTTCATAGAGCTGACTCGCAGTTCGGCTACTTTCAGAAAATCTGTGACACGCCTACGCTATGGAGGGGGGGGGGGGGGGGCCTTATCCGCCTGGGGGAACTTTTTCTCAAGGACGTCAATCATCTGGGCGAAGTCCCAGATAACATTGCGGCACAGCATAGAAACGTCTACTCTCGCAGGAGTGAGTACCCGAAAGCCTGGTGAAAAATAGCCATAATAAGGTATGTACAGCCAAAAAAAAAGGGCATACTGTACATGTTGGAAGTATAAAGAATTTGGTCTTATATAGATGTTATTTGGGTGAACCTCCACTTTAAGCTCAGGCGCCTCCTGTTTCCACCGATGATCCTTGAGATGTTTCTACAACTTAATTGGAGTCCACCTGTGGTCAATTCAGTTGATTGAACATGATTTGTAAAGGCACACACCTGTCTA
This sequence comes from Rana kukunoris, assembly GCA_029574335.1. NCBI lineage: Eukaryota > Metazoa > Chordata > Amphibia > Anura > Ranidae > Rana > Rana kukunoris. Next base: position 47,102 of record JAJQKJ010001535.1, read on the forward strand.
TATAAGGTCCCACAGTTAACAGTGCGTGTCAGAGCACAAACCAAGCCATGAAGTCCAAGGCGATGTCTGTAAACATCTGAGACAGGATTGTATCAATGCACAGATCTGGGGAAGGGTACAGAAAAAAATCTGCAGCATTGACGATTAAAATGAGCACAGTGGCTGCCATCTTCCATAAATGGAAGTAGTTTGAAACACCCAAGACTCTTCCTAGAGCGGGCCGCCTGGCCAAACTGAGCAAATGGGGGAGAAGGGCCTTAGTCAGGGAGGTGATCAAGAACCTGATGGTCACTCTGACAGAGCGCCAGCATTTCTCTGTGTAGAGAGGAGAACCTTCCAGAGGAACAACAATCTTTGCAGCACTCCACCAATCAGGCATGTGTATCAGTAAAAGGCACATGACAGCCAACCTGGAGTTTGCCAAAAGGCACCAGAAGGACTCTCAGACCATGGGAAACAAAATTCTCTGGTCTGAAGAAACAAAGATTGAACTCTTTGGCCTGAATGGCAAGCGTCATGTCTGGAGGAAACCAGGCAGCGCTCATCACCTGGCCAATACCATCCCTACAGTGAAGCATGGTGGTGGCAGCATCATGCTCTGCTGGTCTTTATTCAGTGGCAGGGAAAAACGTTTAAATTTTTTTTTTCGTTTTTCAGAACCCGAAAAATTATGTGAGGCCCACACACGATCATTTTAACTGGTTTAGGACCGCCTACTGAACATTTCCGTCAGCAGAATGGCACGGCTGGGCACATCAATGTGTATATATAAGTTGGTTTCTAGTACCCAGCCGTGGGTCGCAGGCGCGCGCCCGCGACCCGGTCCGAAGCTCCCGGTCCGCGGGACTCGCGGACCCGATCGCCGCTGAAGCGCGGCGATCGGTCCCCGGAGCTGAAGAACGGGGAGAGCCGTGTGTAAACACGGCTTCCCCGTGCTTCACTGTGGCCGCAGCATCGATCACGTCATCCCTGTTATAGGGGGACGTGATCAATGACGTCTCACCTACAGCCACACCCCCCTGCATTTGTAAACACACACAGTCAACACTCAAATCCTACAGCACCCCCTTGTGGTTAACTCCCAAACTGCAACTGTCATTTTCACAGTAAACAATGCAATTTAAATGCATTTTTTTCTGTGAAAATGACAATTGTCCCAAAAATGTGTCAAAATTGTCCGAAGTGTCCGCCATAATGTCGCAGTCACGAAAAAAATCGCTGATCGCCGCTATTTGTAGTAAAAAAAAAAAGAATTTATAAAAATCCAATAAAACTATCCCTTATTTTGTAAACGCTATAAATTTTGCGAAAACCAACCGATAAACGCTTATTGCGATTTTTTTTTTTTTACCAAAAATAGGTAGAAGAATACGTATCGGCCTAAACTGAGGGGAAAAAAAATGTTATATATATTTTGGGGCGATATTTAGTATACCAAAATGTAAAAAATATTGAATTTTTTTCAAAATTGTCGCTCTATTTTTGTTTATAGCGCAAAAAATAAAAACCGCAGAGGTGATCAAATACCACCAAAAGAAAGCTCTATTTGTGGGGAAAAAAGGACGCCAATTTTGTTTGGGAGCCACGTCGCACGACCGCGCAATTGTCAGTTAAAGCGACGCAGTGCCGAATCGCAAAAAGGGGCAAGGTCCTTTACCAGCATTTTGGTCCGGGTCTTAAGTGGTTAAATTAAAAAAAAATTAAAAACGTTTTTTTCATGCCGAAAAATGATCGTGTGTACGCAGCATTAGAGTGTTATGATGGCTGTGGGTTACAGCGGTCAGAATACAATAGCCGATAGTAAAGATTCCTCCTGTTTAGCGTGGATGAGGGAACTGAAAATTTTCTTTAATTTACAGCACAGTCTGAAAAAAGAAAACTGATAAATGTATGGCTATCCTCACTCAGTCTGTGGTGGTTGGGGCTCCTAGGTACTGAGAGATAATGTAAGCCAAAGTCTAGTGTAGGGGGGTAGCAAAGCCTAGCATCTAAAAACAATACATGTAACTAAATGCATCATTCTTGTATTGATGCTATAAAAAAAAATCACTTAAATAGCCATAGCAATGCAGGAGATATAATTCTTGCCATGTGAAGTAAATTAGGCAAAATGAAGACACTGGTGGGTAGCTGCTCTTATTCTGTATGGACAGGAGGGTGACAATATTTACAGGTTTCCATTTCTCATCTCCCAGTTCATTGAAAACAGCTGCAAACCTGGAGGTCCTGAAGACCATCCCCAGTGAGAGACTGATGATCGAGACAGGTGAGCGTTATATGTATTTTTCCATTATCTGTGCCCCTCTCTGATGATCATGTGCTGGTCGGAGCGGAGAGAATATTTCTTCAGTTTCAGTGCCCATTCAGCTTCACTTGCATGTTCTTCTGCCTTGGCTCAAGTCCCAGCCAGCTGCCTTCTCATCTCCTTGCCTTTCCTGGCGGAGGGATCTTCCTCTGCTCTCCACCCAGTAGTAGCCGGGGCCCGGTGAGTAAGACTTGAGAGGCTGTGAGGCGAGCGGCGATGGGCAGAGATTTGCTAATTGCTTAGTAAAAATAAATTTTTTATCTAACCACTTCCCAACGGCCGTACGGCCGAAGGGACGTCCTGAATCTCTGACTGGCCGTGTTTTTACGGCCTGCACTTCGCCAGGCCACTGGGGGGCGCGCGCGTGCCCGCTGCATCGCTGCCATGCCGATGCGCGTGCCTGGCGGCCGTGATGTCCGCCAGGCACTCAGGATCGGCGGCTACAGGGACAAGACGTGGAGCTCTGTGTGTAAACACAGAGATCCATGTCCTGTTAGGGGGGAGAGGAGACCGATCTGTGTCCCTTGTACATAGGGACACAGCATTGGTCACCTCCCCCTCCCCCCACAGTTAGAACATAATTTAGGGTACACATTAACCCCTTCCTCACCCCCTAGTGTTAACCCCTTCAATGCCAGTCACATTTATACAGTAATTAGTGCATATTTATAGCACTTTTTGCTGTATAAATGTGAATGGCGCCAAAAATGTGTCAAAAGTGTCCGATGTCTCCGCCATAATGTCACAGTCACGAAAAAAATGCTGATCGCCGCCATTAGTATTAAAAAAAATAAAAATAATAATAATTCTGTCCCCTATTTTGCAAACCAGACGCTTATTGCGATTTTTTTTTTTTTACCAAGAATATGTAGAAGAATACGTATCGCCTAGACTGAGAATTTTTTTTTTTTTTTTTTTTAATTGGGCTATTTATTACAGCAACAAGTAAAAAATATAGTTTTTTTTTTTCAAAATAGTCGCTCTATTTTTGTTTATAGCGCAAAAAATAAAAACCGCAGAGGCGATCAAATACCACCAAAAGAAAGCTCTATTTGTGGGGAAAAAAATTTGTTTGGGAGCCACGTCGCACGACCACGCAATTGTCAGTTAAAGTGACACAGTGCCAGAAGCTGAAATTTCACCCGGTCAGGAAGGAAGTGGTTAAAAATCTGGTCACCTTAAAATCTATACTATGACTATGCTATAAAACCGATGACTGCCATTTTCTGTGTTATGAACAGACGCCCCCTGGTGTGGAGTGAAGAATACACACGCTGGGTCCAAGTACGTGAAAACCACTTTCCCAACTAAGAAGAAATGGGAGGCCGGTCATTGCTTGAAGGACAGGAATGAGCCTTGCCACATTGTGTAAGTGATTGAGGTGCACAGATCATTGTCGGTGTAAACTGCAGATGCACCAAATATCTTTAGGTAGGGTTAAATCACACCAGAACATCGTGATTTTTATTATAAAGCACATTACTGTAGAACACAGTAGATGCTGTGCATTACAACACACATATGTACGCTTTCTCTCTTGCAGGACCTATTTTTTTGCGGGTTTGGCAGCCCGTTCATTTTATATGACACGTGTTATCATGTATACTTCTCTCTGGTGTGAATGAGGCCCTAGGCGCTGTTCACAATCGGGGAGATTTACTAAAACTTGTGCACTCAGATTGCCGCTACAATAAACAATAAAAACCCTTTGAGTTGGTTCACACTGGGGCGATGCGTCAGGCAGGAGTCGCTTCCCATGCAGTGCAGTGGAAACGTTCTAATCGGAGCGATGCAAGTCGCTCCAACTTAGAAATTATTTTTTTACCAAGTAAACAAGTTTATTGATATGTAAACAAGGCATACATTCATACATCACAGAGGTTCCAATCAGCACCGGAATACACAAAGCATCATCAGTTACACAGCTAGTACAAATCGTTATATCTCCCCAGGTAGACTATTGTCCAAGTCACACCCCATTGCGGGCTGCTTAGGAGGGTATACACCCATAATCCACCTCCCCTTGTATGCACGGTCTGCCCTTGGTGAGGACACCAGGGGCAACTCTGAGTCACCCCGTATACGTCTCCCCGTCTGCCAACCATCTATCCCAAACATTAGCAAACTTTTGAGGGCGGCCCCTATGCATGTATATCAATTTCCTATACGGAAGCACTCTATTCACCTCCCTCTTCCATTCTCTAAGTGTCGGAGCTGTCTCCCGAAACCAGGTCTTAGCGATCACCTTCCTAGCCAGGAATAATGATTCATAAATGAATATAGTCTGGAACTTATCCAGCTCCACGTCCGGCAGCAGTCCCAGTAAACAGAGCTTTGGGTCCATCCCCACAGGTGATCCCATGTTATCGTGTAAGAACTGTGTCACCTGCAGCCAATATGCCTGTATGTCAGAGCAGTGCCACAGCATATGGTAGAAAGTACCCTCCGCTAAAGTACACTTGGGGCAGAGGTGGTTCCGCTCAGATTGAAATTTTGCTAGTCGTATTGGAGTGAGATAAGCCTGGTGTAAAATATATATTTTTGTCAGTCTGTCCGAAACCTTAGGGGATGCGGTCTTGACCCCCTCCAATACCTCCTCCCAGTCTGAGTCCTCAATGGGTCCCACATCCTGTTCCCACTGCACCCTAGCTTTCTGAGATACCCTAGACACCCTGTGCTGTCTAAGAACGTAATAGATGTTAGAGATAAGCTTAGTAGGGTCTGTTCCAAAAATAACGTCAAGGACTGGTGGGGTGTCCAGCTCCATCTCTACCAAGGACATCTGCCTCCTGAGAGCGTGTTTCAACTGTAAATATCGAAATAATAAGTGTTGGGGAAGAGAGAATTCCTCCTTCAGCGCAGGGTACGGTTTAGGCCCAGTCCTAGTGAGGACCTGAGCTAGGTACAGCACCCCATACGAGGCCCAGATCGGAGGATCTGGCACCTTATTCAGCTCCGGCAGGCAACTGTTGTTCCACAGCGGGGTGTGTGAATGCACGTGCGATCTATCTTGCTTCTTAAGTGCTATTTCCCAGACCTTGCGGTGGTGTAGTAGCATCCCGGCCTCAAAGTACGGTGTCCTACTCCCTCCCTGTCCTTTCCGAAAAATCGCCTGACTAGGTGTGTGGAGCGCACTGCCCGGCCTGTTACACACTAGTGCCCTATACCTCTGCGACTCGGTGGTATTGAAGTGGTAGAGGTGGGACAGCTGTGACGCTATATAGTAGTCGTGGATATCCGGAAGGGAGCATCCCCCCTCCGCTGTGGGGTTTTTGAGAATATGCCATGCCAGCTTGTGCCTACCCGAGCCCCATACAAAAGAATTGAGCAGTGCCTCCATTTGCTTAAATATTTTAAGGGGAATGTATAAGGGAGCATGCCATACCATATATAAGATTTTAGGTAGCAGTATCATTTTAATTAAATTAATTCTACCCATAACTCCCAATGGCAGCCTCGACCAAGCTTGGGTTCTAGATTTGATAATGGTAAATAGAGGTTCGACATTCAAGGTGACATAGTCCTGCAGATTTCTGGTGACCCTCACCCCCAGGTATTTAACTTCCGTTACTCTTTGCAATGGTAGAGCTGGGGACACAGCGGGGGGGGGAAACATGTCTAATGGAAGAATTTTAGATTTGTCCCAATTAATTTTTAAGCCAGAGTACTGCCCCACCCGGTCTATAATATTCAGCGCCGCACTAAGAGATGGGCCCTGGTCTGCTAAGTAGAGTACCGTGTCGTCCGCGTACAGCCCTATCTTTTCCCAGGTATCCCCCTTCCTGAGGCCCACTACCCCCGGGGACGTCCTAATGGCCATAGCCAATGGTTCCGCCGCCAGAGCATACAGCAGTGGGGACAGGGGGCAGCCCTGCCTCGTGCCCCGTTCCAGGGAAATTTGGTCAGAAAGCCACCCGTTGACAAGGATCCTAGCCCGGGGGTTCTGGTATAAAAGTTGCACCCACCTGATAAATTTCGGGCCAAACCCGTAGCACTGTAAACATTCACAAAGGTAGGGCCATTCGACCGAGTCGAAGGCTTTTGCCGTGTCCAATGTCACCACCACCCTCGAACCCATGTTGTCATGCTGAGCCTGAATGTTCATAAACAACCTACGTATGTTCATTGCCGTGTTCTTCCCTGGCATAAAGCCGGTCTGGTCTGCATGCATCAAGGAAAGTATTACTGAGTTCAATCTAGAGGATAGAATTTTAGCCAGGATTTTAATATCTACCGTCAACAGGGAAATAGGCCTGTAAGATTCTGGGAATCTAAGGTCCTTACCCGGTTTAGGAACCACAATAATCTGTGCCTCCTGCATAGATGTGGGGAGGATTCCCCAGTCAAATATGGAGCGATACAAGGTTTCAAGTCTGGGGACCAGTACTTCGGAATACTTAGCATAAAATTCCAGGGGTAAACCGTCTAGCCCCGGCGTCTTAGATTTGGCTAGCTGCGATATGGCCTCAGCAATATCTTGTGTGGTAATGGGGGTCTCTAGCCCCTTAACCTGCTCCGGGGTCAGTCGAGGAAAGAGTAGGGTGTGCAAGTACTCCCGAATCTCTTGCGGCGTATGATGGCACCGGGATCTATAAAGATCTTCGTAAAACCGCCGAAAGCTATCCGCCACCTCAACTGGATCTGTAATGACCGAGTCGTCCGACCCTGCCAAGGACACCACCACCGGCTGTCTGTCTTCCATATGTGCTAGGTAGGCCAGCATCTTTCCTGCCTTTTCCCCATGTTCGTACACCCTTGCCTTGCAGAAGAACACCTTTTGTTTTGCTTTTTCAAGGTGGAGCTGAGAGACCACTCTGGACTGCAGCTTCACCTTCGTGAGGTTTTCGGAGGAGGGCTGAGTGCCATAAACCCTCTCGAGCTCTAGCAGCCTGTCCTCACATAGGGCCACCTCTACCCTCGATGATTTTTTAAGTCTGTTTATCCTAGTGTCTAGTACCCTACGCGCATGAAGTTTAAACTCGTCCCATCGGGAATTTAGTGAGGCGGGGTCCTCACCATCTGGGAGAAAAAATCGCAGTTCCCTCTCCACCCCGTCATGATCTGTCAGTGCCTCTAGCCAGAATGGGTTGAGCCTCCACACCCTCCCAGGGGCCTCCCCCAACACAGACAACTGCATCCAGCAAGGAGAGTGGTCTGATAAAGCTCTAGGTGCAAACCCAGTGCCTACCACCCGTGGCAGAAGTGCCGCAGATATTAGGACATAATCTATACGGGACATTGTCTCATAACTTGTGGAATGACATGTATAAGCCCTAGTCTCGGGATTCCTATGTCTCCACACATCCACCAGAGCAAATTCTTGCAATAGGCGGCTCAGTCTAGTTTGCCTGGGGACCCCCGTGTCCCCAGACTCGCGCACAGGGCGGTCCATGAAGGGGTTCATGGTCATGTTGAAATCCCCCATCCACACAGCAGGTACCGTCGGGTACTTAGCCATATACGCCAGACCGGCTGTGAAAACTTCCGAACTGTATGGGGGAGGGATGTAGCAAGCAATCAGTACCACAAGTGACCCCCCCAACATTGCGTGAGTGAACAGGTATCTTCCCTGTTGGTCCGATTCTATTTCAATGAGCTCAAACGGGGTGGCCTTAGTTACCAGCAATGACACTCCTCTGGAGTAGCTGGTGTGAGTGCTGTGATACGCCCAGCCAATCCAAGGGCGCTTCAAAGCAGTCTGCAGATGGCCCGTGACATGCGTCTCAGTTAACACTATAACATTGGCCTTTTGCGCTTTCAGGTATGTGAGGGCCGCAGTACGCTTCACCTTGTCTCTCATTCCCCGCACATTCCATGTTAGAAATTTAATAGAGGTCATGTTATTGGTATATACATCCTGACGACCCAGACCAGTATATTCTCTAATTCATTAGTCCTTTGCATCTTGTCCTGCCTACTAGTAACAACTGTCTGCATATCTTGTAGCTGTGTATTCCCCTGTCCATCTCTCTTACATATCAAAACCTGTCTTAACCTCGTGGGACCACAACGGTGATCCTGCCCATAGGTAACACACCCCCCTCCCAGCCCAGCACCCCCCAAACTTGGTGCAGGCATCATACACCCAAACATAACACCGAAAAGATAATACATCCAGCCATTTACTCCGGCTGGAGGCTCTACACTTAAACACAAGAAGTTACAATTAGCAATGTATATTATATTGTTTATGGGAGCGATTGTCCACTGATCAGCGTGTGGATCCAACGCAACGGGTGAGCTGTACACCCATCCAGACAAACAAGGAAAAGGGGAAGTGGGGGGATGTTGCTTTATATTATCCCAAGGAGGAGAGAAAAAAAAAAATTATGATAAAAAAAGAAAAAAAAAGAAACGTTTGTCCTGGAATGCTAAGGTTGGACTCCTCTTGCAACCAAGGAGATCTTCCTGTGATCACATATCATTGTAGTCTCAAGGCACATATCCCGCCATGTGTCCTCAGGATCTCCACCGATACCAGTGCAGCTTAACGCTAAAACAGGGACAGGGAGGGGAACAAGCCGACCTCTTACAAGTCCAGGGGGGGAGTCTCACCCATCTCCTCTGAAAATAGCATGGAGGCCGGGAAGGGGGGGAGGGGGTAATAGGAACGACAGGAGAGTCTCCCGATCAGCAGTGCAGACTTCCATTATATAACCAGGGGGGGGAGGAATTAACATAGGGACTCAGAACTCAGCATGAATAGCCATAGACCGGCAGTAGAACAGAGTCAACTCAGTGCAGGGTGAATATTCCTCGCCCCCCCCCCCCCCCCCCCCAAAGAAAAAAAACCGAAACAGTACTCACAATCCAGTAAGACCTTGCTGTTATCTGCCTTTACGGTCCAACCACGCTGCCACCGCCGCGGGAGTATCAAAGAACTGTGCACGGCCATCTTCCTCCACCCGAAGACGTGCTGGATACATCATGGCGTATTTGAGGTGTAGTGCTCTCAGACGCCGTTTAACATCCTGGAATTGAGACCTCTTCTTCTGTACTTCTGTTGAAAAATCAGGAAACACCGCCACATGACCATTCCCCATCTGTATATTTCCTTTCTCCCTGGAGAGCCGCATTATAGTATCTCTGTCCCTGAAATTCAAAAACTTGGCAATAAACGTGCGGGGAGGGGCTCCCTCAGGCGGGGGTCTCGCTGGTACTCGGTGCGCCCGCTCCACCGCAAACATTACAGAGAATGCCTCCCTGCCATATGTGTTGATGAGGAGGTTTTCCAAAAAGTCCACCGGGTCCCTGCCCTCGGCTCTCTCCGGCAATCCTATGAACCGCAAATTACAGCGTCGGAGTCTATTTTCCATTTCATCCTGATGGGAATGGAGCATGTGGACCTGACGCTGTAGGTCTTCCGTAGCAGTCTGTAGGGGATGCAGTATGTCCTCCGCCGCACTTATCCGGGTCTCAGTCTCCGTGACCCTACCCCGTACCGTAGCAAGGTCCTGTCTCAGCAGTGAGATATCAAGCTTGACCTCGTCAATCTTCGTGGTCAGGGTGCCCTGCAGCGCTGCTATAGCATCTAGTATTTTCGCCGTCTCCACCGCGCGGCTTTCCTCCCCTGTATTCACGCCGGCGACATCTTTGGCCTGCTCCTCGTCTCCCTCCAATCTGAACTTTGCCAGCTTCTCGGCTGCTGTAGACTTGGTCTTCAGCGGCGACATATTCTACTCCGGTCCCGGAGCCTACCAGCAGGTTAGAGGGTACACAATTGAACCCGAATACGTCCACAGGCTGTTAAACAGGATTCGCAGCAAGAGGAGCTCTCAAACCCTGCGTCTTACTCCATCGCTTGCCAGGCCACGCCCCCCCCCCCAACTTAGAAATTTACTCCCTGTACGACTTTGGGGGCGGCTTGGGGCGACTTGCATTGACTTCTATACAGAAGTCGTCTTGCAAATCGCCTCTAAAGTCCCCCGGAGTCGTGCCGCCTGTGTGTGAACCGACTCTAATGCCGTGTACACACGATCATTTTTTGTGTTGAAAAAAATACGTTTTCTGTGAAGTAAAAAACAACGTTTTTGAAACGTCACTTTTCAAAGACGATGTTGCATACACACCATCGTTTTTTTCACAAAAAGCGAGGTTACGTTCACCACTCTTTTCCATTGAAGCTCGCTTCATAACTAGCTTCTGGGCATGCGCGGGTTGAAAAACGTAGTTTTAAACAACGTTTTTGCTACTCACGGTGACTTTTTGTGAAACAAAAAACGACGTTTTGAAAAACACAAAAAAATCAAGCATGTTTGAATTTTTTTTGGTCGTTTTTTTTAAGACAAAAAACGACGTTTTGCCCACACACCATCAATTTAAATTACGTTTTAAAAAACAACGTTTTTTTTCATCGCAAAAAACGACCGTGTGTACGTGGCATTAGTGTTTTACAATACCTACTCGTGTGTTTCTAAAACTCCAAATTCACCTTAGTTCATAGCTAAAAATATACACATTATCGAGACGCAGGGCTGAACTGGGACAAATATGTGGCCCTAGACTTCATCCAGACTGGCCCAGGGCACAACACATCAGGGTACGGTACAGAGCTCAGCACATGGAGGCACAGCACATGGAGGCACAGCACATGGGGGCACATAGCACATGGGGGCACAAGGCACATTGTTTCCCAGCCAGCATGCAGAGTAGTGCAGAAAGCGTGTGTTCTCAAGTCACACTGAGGCCGCTCCCCGGTGGCCCCTCCTCTCTTCTCGTCCATCCCAGATGATGTCACAGGAAAATGTGGATGATGACAAGAGGGAAGGGGCCGCCGGGGGGCGGGGAGCAGCCGCAGCGTGACTTGAGAACACATGCTTCCTGCGCTACTCTGCATGCTGGCTAATCTCGATTTACCTGTCAGGCGCCAGCTGTCAGCGATTGACGGGTAGATCGCTGGGGACCTCTAACCGGCCCACTGAGCCATCGGCCCACCGGGAATCTCCCTGTAGTCCCAATGGCCAGTCCATCCCTGTTGGGACGTTGGCACACTGCTACCGCTGTATCTACAGTATCACCCTGTGAGGATACACATTAAAAACGTAATCCTTTTCATATCTAACTTCAGGTTGTTCAGTCAAGGTGGAGATCCACTCATTTTTCAAGTTTATTAAAAGTCAGCAGCTACAAAAAGTATAGCTTCTGAGTTTTAATAAACACACACTCACCTGTCCCACGTTCTAGCGATGCTGCTGCCCAAAGCCTTGGTTTTCTCCCCTGCCGTTCCTCTGCGCCAGTATCACTAGTGTGGGCAATTGTAAAACAGTCTTCTGAGACGTGTGACATGTCCCAGAAGATTCCAGGAAGACAGGGGGAGAGGAGGAGTCGTCTAGGCAGTGCGGGCGGAAGTGGGAGCTGGGTACCTGTCAAAGCTAAGTAATCGCCCCCCCAAATGTGGCATGTCGGGGGGTTAGAACTCCTTAAAGTGGAAGTTCCACTTTTGGGTTGAACTCCGCTTTAAGCTTTGACAATGCAACCTTGAAGGCATTTCCAGAGCTGCACCAGATTTTGCAGTTTTAGTAAATCTCCCACTTTGTGTCTGGTACAGAAGAGCATTTAACTGTGTTTGATTATTTAAATCTGACGGGAAGCTGGTCTATGAGCTGTACATACATACTAACATTTGGCCTGCCTAGCTCAATGGCTAAAACAAAAAAGATGGTGCACCAGCCTTGTGCATTATCATAAAAGAAATGTATTGAATAAAAAAAAAAAAAAAAGATTCCAATATACTCACAAGAGTAAGGCCCCTTTCACATGGGCGCCTCTGCTAAGCAAAATCCACTTGCTTGGGGGGGGGGGGGGGGGTGGATCTCATCTCTCCACTGATCTCCACTATGCAGGCAAATGACAGGTCTGTCTCCGCTCCACTGTGCAGAACGAGCATGGACACAGTCCCACTCTTCTATGTGGGGCAATTGGATGGAAACGGACCAATCCGCCAGAAGAATGGGGAATACGACCACTATCCGTCTGTTTTCGGCAAATCGAATTGAATGGCGGTGGGTGTCAGTGGACATGTGTCCGCTAACATCTGCCGCTCCATAGAAGAGACTGGAGGGTCCGATCAGGTCCGCCTGAAAAAACTGAGAGGCTGACCTGATTGAACAACCCGTGTGAAAGGGGTCTAAATTAATTCAGGGACACCTATCGGAATACTTTCACACTGCCAGCGCCCGGGCGTCAGCGGTAAAGCCCCTGCTATTTTTAGCGGCGCTTTACCGTCGTATTTGTGACGCTTTTTGGACACTAGCGGGGCGCTTTTAACCCCGCTAGCGACCGAAATGGCCATTAAAGGGGAGTTCCAGAGTTTTTTTATGTTTATTAAAAATCAGCAGCTACAAAAAGTGTAGCTGCTGGCTTTTAATAAACATACACTTACCTGCTCCACTGTCCAGCGATGCGGCGCCCGGAGTTCCGCTCCTCTCCGCCGGAGCCTTATCCTAACTGTGGGCACCCGGCCCTGACAGCTTTCGGCTGGGCACTCACTGCGCTCGCGTGAGCAGCGCTGCGCCACCTGATTGGACAGGCGATCGTTTGGGACCTGTCACGTGTCCCAAGCGATTAACTAAAAAGAGGGGCCGCCGTAGGCGATATGACTTGTGGCCTAAGCGGTCCCTGGGCGGAAGGAGGAAGTGGGGACAGGAAGTAGGGCGAGGGGTGGATTAAGCGGAAGTTCCACTTTTGGGTGGAACTCTGCTTTAAATGCGCCGCTGTAGCAGCGGTGCTGCCCATTGATTTCAATGGGCAGGGGTGCTTTAGGAGCGGTGTATTCACTGCTCCTAAAGCGCTCCAAAGAAGCTGCTTGCTCGACTTTTTTTGACGTCCTATCGGCGCAGGCTTTCACACTGGGATTGCAGCTGAGGCTTTTTTCAGGCGCTATTTTTAGCGCTAAAGAGCCTAAAAAACAACTCCAGTGTGAAAGGGGTCTCAAACCAGTAATGCCCACCAACATAAAGTATAACTTATGCATTGCAAAGAGTCCTCTTCACAGCAGTAGCTTTGATAAAGAGGGGTTTGCCCTTGAAACCTGTAAGCCAGTGGTCATTGCAAACCTGGCCTGTTAGTGGGTCCTGAGGACGGGGTTGATGACCACTGCTGTAAGCCATATCTCCTGCCGGTGGGCATCACTAGAGAATTGTTCTTGGATTGTGTTCACACTGGTTTTATTGCACCTGAATAATTTGCTCTTGTGAGTATATTGGAATCTTTTTATGTTTAGGGTTTAGGTTAGGGTTAGAACAGGGACCTCCCCCAAAGGTCAAATTCACGCGCGCAAGACGCTTTCCCCGACTTAGTTGGGGTAGGCGGTACACTTTGGTGGGGGTGGGTTAGCCACGCCCTGTGACCTTTGGGAACCCTCCTCCTGACCTTTGGGGGAGGTCCCTGTTCTAATTCCTGAGTCCTAGCCATATTCTTCAATGGGAAACCCTAACCCCCTAACCTAACCATTTATTTTTTCAATAAATTTGTTTTCTGGTAATGAACGAAGCCGGTGCACTTTCTTCTTTGTTTTATCCATGTGTCTGAGGCCGTGTACACACGGCAGAGAACCTCGACAGGCAGAACACATCGTTCCGCCCGTCGAGGTTCTCTGCCGGCCGTCGAAATCGGCGACCCGCCCGTCGGGAATGGCAACCAGCCATTCATCCAGGCGGGCCGTCGAGCAAATAGAGAGCGTGCTCTCTATTTCTGCTCGACGGGATTCCCGACAGGATGCTCGCCGAGAGCGTACACACGGCCGAGGTCCTCGCTGGAATGCAGCTTCCAGCGAGGTTCTCGCTGGTTTCCAGCGAGAACCTCGGTCGTGTGTATGCCGCCTAAGGATTTCGCCGGCCTGAAGATGGGAGCAAAGACTCACTGTGAATATTTGGAAAAAAAAAAAACTGCCTTTGGAATGATATCGGAAGAATTTGCCTTGACAATTGACTTTCTTAAAGTGGTTGTAAACCCTCCCCCGGAAGTTACACCTACAGGTGAGCCTGGATTAAGGCTTACCTGTAGGTGTTTGCAATATCTCCTAAACCTACACAGTTTAGGAGATATTTGCCAAAAGGTATACACCGTTGTCTACGGCGTGCAACGGCGCAGGCGCAGTGAGAATCCCATTGTTAAAAACGCCAAGATTTTCACGGCTCCCGCGCATCTTCCGGGTATCGCCGCTCCGGCGCTGTGATTGGCCAAAGCGGCGATACCCAGAAGTAACCTACTAGGTATCTGTGAAGAGATGTCTGCGGCCTGGAGGGGGAGATGATGATGGCTTTGGGGGGCTTTTATCTAAGGTAAGTAATGCAGTCATACTAGCTCATTATGGCTTTGTTTTGCAGGTGTTTTTTTTTTTATTTTTTTTTATTTTTTTATGTTTCCGGGTTTACAACCACTTTAATATGGACTGATGATGCCCGTTGTCCTTTAGGGCTGATTGTTGTTCAGTCTAGTTGCCTCAGACGGGGAATGTGAATTAAGCTATCTGGTGTATGTATAATGCTTGGTAGGGTTAGAAGCACCTGAGAAAATTCTAGTGTGGACAATCCCTGGATTTCTCTGGTCTTGCTTGACATATTCTGTAAAATTGGGAACTGTAAACCATGGCTGTCCTTACCAAAGTCTATAACATTAGTCAGACCCGAGACAAAGGCTTGAGACCTTCTGTAAAATATTATGCTATAAAGCAGTGGTCTCCAAACTGTGACCCGGGGGCCGGATGTGGCCCTTTGCTTGCTTTCATCTGGCCCCTGGGGCACTATTTCCTTCACTGACACCAACAAAGAGGCAGAGTTCCTTCCAATCACACTAACGATTGGGCCCAATGAGACCAATAATGGGGGACCATTCCTCCTAATAACACCAAGATTGGGCACAGTTCTTCCCAATGACACCAACAAATGGGGCATAATTCCTCCCAATGACGTCAAAGGTGGGGCACAATACCCCCCCCCCCCATGATACCAATGACACAAATCATGGGACGCTATTCCTCCCAATGACATTAACAATTGGGCCCAATGAGACCAATGATGGGGGACCATGCCTCCTAATGACACCAAGATGGGGCACAGTTCCTCCCAATGACACCAAAGATAGGCCACAATCCCTCCTAATGACACAAATGATGGGACGCTATTCCTCCCAATAACATTAACAATGGGGCCCCAATGACAACAATAAAGGGCCACAATTCCTACCAAAGACACCATCGATGGGGCATTATTCCTCTTAATGGCACAATTCCTCTCACTGACACAAAAGACGAGGCATTGTTTGCTCCAACTTTTTCTACTCCCGATGATCACAATCCGGCCCCCCATATGTCTGAAGGACAGTAAACTGGCCCTTTGTATAGAAAGTTTGGAGACCCCTGCTACAAAGCAACGTCAAATATCTTTAACTTTCGTAGTGTTTGGCTGACAGTTATCTCTAATAAAAATATTGTACATGATTTTGCAGACAAGTCCTGGAGATTATCGCGGCGGTCAGAGAAGAAGATCCAGAGGAGCTCGCCAAAACCCTCTACAACAACACAAGCAAAGTCTTCTTCCCGGATAAATAGGAGAATAGCCGAATCGGCTCCGGTCACCCAGTACTTAGACTCCAATTTATTAAAAAGTTACTTATTTTCAGGTCCCATGTGGCCCTGTTCACAATAGTGCGATTTTTTTTTTTCCTGCGTTAGCGGTCGCACTGCAATGCATGACGCTGGAGAACACATTGGTGCCCATTCACATTAATTCCATTTGGTGCAGGTGCTTCTTTTAGTGCAACATACTGCATTTTTGGCCCCGTAGATTTTAAAACCTGAATTTCTCAAATTCAGCAACTTTTTTTTACAAAGTCCAGACACACCATGACTTAAAGCGGAGTTCTGCCAAAAATAATAATATTAAAAGTCAGCAGCTGCTGACTTAATATATGGACACTTACCTGTCTAGGGCGTCCGCGATGTTGGCACCCAAAGCCGCTCTCTCTCTCTCTCTCAGGTGCTGCCGCCGCCATCTTTGGTAAGGGAATCAGGAGGCTTCACTTCCTGGTTCCCCCATGCGCAAGTCACGCTGCACGATTCCACTGCTCCCTGCTGTCTTCTGGGACCTGTGTGTCTCCCAGAAGACAGCGGGGGGGGGGGGGGGCGGTGTAGGTGCCGGATGTGGCATAGGTCACCGCGGTGATCTATGCCCAGAAGTGGGAGCAAATACCTTTATTACACAGGTATCTTCTCCCCCCTGAAAGGTGCCACATGTGACACCGGGGGGGGGGGGGGATTCCAAAATGCGGAATTTGAATTTTTGTGTGGTACGCCGCTTTAAATCCTAATAAGTGCCTGCCACATTGTGACAGGTTTATGGCGGTGGTTCTCAATCGCAGTCCTCAAGTACCCCCCCAATGGTCCATGTTTTTAGGTTTTCCTTTACTTTGCACAGCTGCTTTAAATCAATGACATGGTATTGATAAGTTATTTTATCTAAGGGAAGTTCCCAAAACATGGCCAGTTGGGGCTACTTAAGGATTGAGGTCGTGAACCACTGTGCTAGAGGATACACTCCTCCCTCTCTGTGAGAGGAGAGGCTATGCCCGCCCCGCCCTTCCCTCGCCCATTCACAGAAGCCTTTGTATTTTGTGAACAACGTTACACAATACATAGGCTTCTGTGAATGGGCGAGGGAAAGGCAGGCACAGTGGCTGTACCAACTCCACACTTGAAGGGGCTTTGTGCTTAACAACTTAAAGTGGTTGTTAAGCCAATATGTTTATACCATCCCCTTTAATAGATAACATGATAAGCTGTTACATCTGACAGCTCCAGCGGATGGGGCATAGAACTCCCGCTGACATCAGCTGGGGAGGAGTAGAAAGAGTAGGAGTCTGGCGAGCGTCAGGGTAGGACACATGTTATCTAACAGAGGGGATGGTATAAACATGACAGTTTTATAACAGGGGAGCAGAGCGGCGCTTATACGAGCTGACAGTCAGGGAGGGAGGGGGAAGAGGAGTATGGGAGAGCTGTGGATGATGGAGGCCCGTAAACTGACCACGGTGTCAGGGCTCAGCAGCCATGATAAACAGTGGTCAGTTTACAGAGGGGAGGGCAGAACCAGGCAGGATCAGCCAGGTATTTCAGGTGATACAAGGGGCCAAATTACACAGTACAAGCAATGTGCTGTATAACATGCTTTAAAGGGGTTGTAAAGGTAAAAAAAACAAAAATCCCTAAATAGCTTCTTTTACCTTAGTGCAGTCCTCCTTCACTTACCTCATCCTTCCATTTTGCTTTTAAATGTCCTTATTTCTTCAGAGAAATCCTCACTTCCTGTTCTTCTGTCTGTAACTACACACAGTAATGCAAGGCTTTCTCCCTGGTGTGGAAAAAGCCTCTTGAGGGGGGAGGGGGCGAGCAGGAGTATCAGGACACCCACTAACACACAGCTCCTTTCTCTATCTGCAAATTAGAGAGCGTCCGGACTTGCCTGCCCACTCAAGAGGCTTTCGCCACACCAGGGAGAAAGCCTCACATTACTGTGTGGAGTTACAGACAGAAGAACAGGAAGTGAGGATTTCTCAGAAGAAATAAGGACATTTAAAAGCCAAATGGAAGGATGAGGTAAGTGAAGGAGGATTGCACTAAGGTAAAAGAAGCTATTTAGGGGAAAAAAATTGTAACTTTAAACCTGGCAGCAGACAGGAAGTTGTCTGTACCGTGACAGGAACACAATACAACTTACTATACTGTAGGCAGCTAATGCGACCCACCAGTATGTTGCAACGCATACAGCGGCTGCATTGTTATACAATAGAAATGGTAACATTTTGGGCCAGCTTGATCCAAACAAACTTTTCAAAGTGTTATTAAATTTGGAATTCTACTTTATATGCTAGCCCCTGATGCTGTTTATAGCATGTTGGCTGCAGATGTGAAGAGAAATAGTTGGTACTTTGATGTATAGGGTGGCTATCGCCACTTCTTCCAATAGTGCAGTATGTTGTTCCTGAGTAGCCAATTGCCAGGCTCAGATGCTGCCACATAAGGGATAGCTTCTTTTTTTTTTTTTTGGCCCCCATGGACAAATGAAGGGGTTAGGTAGAGCAAAAATAACGTGTAAGAATAAACCAATCATGTCAAATGAAGTACTCATGGATTTCTAAGCAATAAACAGGAAGAAATTGCTCAGATATAAAAGTTTTGCTGACCTCTTCTTAGGTTTGATGTGAGCACATTGGTCACTTTATAAAGGGTAAGCAAGTGGGATCCATTCCATCCAAAGTGTCCTGGGAGCCCTGAGGCATGGTGGGAGTGATTTACTAAAACTGGTGCAGTTGTGTATAGTAACCAATCAGCTTCCAGGTTTTATTGTGAAAGCTTAAAGTGGATGTAAAGCCACTCGTATCCTTTCTAAACTACTGCCATAGTGCTGATCTATAAGGATATAGATGCCTCCTGCGTGTATCCTCACCTGTCAAATGTCTCCCCTCTGTATGTTATGAGAACTGGAAAGCTGCAGATTCTGTGGGTGGGTCTGTTGTCTGGAGCTTGGTGGGTGGAGTCGTGATGTCAGTAGACTCTCCGCCCTCCTCTACACTCCCCTTGTCAACATGCATTTTTTCCTGTGTATTCCTTACACTAAATTCTGCTATGATCACAAACATCCAGTCAAAATCCAGAAGTAACCACATGACTTCAGAAAAGGAGTAGGGGTGGGAATTAAAAAATAATGTCTGCCTCAGGCTAGTGCATGAGATATGTAAATAACCTGTCACTCACAGCAAGGGGGCGGAACGGACTAAGGTTTTTCTCTGTAAATCCGTTTTATTTCACTGAACAATAAAAGAGGATTGCTCAGAGCTGGATTAACTCTGTGTGGCAAGACTGGGCACAGATGATAGGAAATCTTATACTGTACATTGTGACATCAAAAAAATAAAATAAACAGTTTCGGGTTTACATCCACTTTAAAGGGTCATTAAAGGAAAAACATTTTTTTAAGCTAAATGGCTTTCTTTACCCTAATGCAGTCCTGGTTTCATGTCCTAATTTTTGCTGTAATCCTTCTCTGTTCTGGACACTTCCTGGTTGTCGGTTTCCTTATGAAAAAAGTACTGGGAGCTTCTCTCTGTGGTCTCTAATCAAGGAGGTGTGATTACTGTGTGTCTAAAACCCCTCAGCACCAATCAGTTTCATTTTAAAACCCAACACTGCCCTGTATTGGCTCTGTGTCTCTGTACTTCACAGAAGCATGAAACTAGATGGAAAAACGAAACTGAAACTGCAGGCACATTATATGATTGATTTTTATCTAATTTTAATCATTTTTAAAAGGAATCAGTTAACTATTATGTCTCTATACCCTGTAAACAGTCATTTCAGAAAAAAAAAATGTTCCTTTACAACTCCTTTAAAGGGGTGTTCCAGCCCTAAGTTGTGTTTATTAAAAGTCAGCAGCTACAAAAAGTGTAGCTGCTGGCTTTTAATAAACACTCACTTACCTGCTCCTGCGTTCCAGCGACGCGCCGACCGGGGCTCCGCTCCTCTCCCCCCCCCTCCCCGTCCGGCGTCTCCATCCTGACTGTGGGCACCCAGCCGTGACAGCCTTCGGCTTCACGGCCGGGCACCCACTGCGCATGCGCGAGCCGTACTGCGCATGCGTGCGCGGCGCGGCTCGCCGCTGATTGGAGAGGCG
This sequence comes from Rana kukunoris, assembly GCA_029574335.1. NCBI lineage: Eukaryota > Metazoa > Chordata > Amphibia > Anura > Ranidae > Rana > Rana kukunoris. The sequence goes on from JAJQKJ010001535.1 coordinate 67,073, forward strand.
ATCGCATTGGAACTTTCAGTGTCCCATGTGATCGCCTACAGGGAGGGGCTGGTGTAGGCGATTAAGGCTTAATTGCCTAACCAGCCCCTCGGCGGAAGCAGGAAGTGGGACAGGAAGTCCCACTCCTACTGAAGCCCCCACTCCCCCCCCAAAAAAATTACATGCCAAATGTGGCATGTATGGGGGTGAGGAGTGGAGTAAGCAAAGGTAGTTTTTTGGGGTGGAACACCCCTTTAAGCTGAAGTTAGAAGCCGATTGGTTACTGTGCAGAGCTGCACCAGATTTTGCACGCTCCAGTTTTAGTAAATCAACCCCACTGTTTCTAGCTTTTTGAAACTTTGTATACACTTGCGATGATCAGATATGTCATGTGACTTTTCCTTGCTGTCCTAGCCTTATTTTATAATAAATGTGTTGTACTACATGAAGTTCCTTTTTTTATTTCCTGAGTATTGCACACAAATATGCTGGTACAAAAGGAGGTTATGAAGTGCTTTTGACATAATTTAAAATTCATTTAACATCACACCCGGATGTGAAGCCTAAAGCCTGGTACACACAATCGAGTTTTCCACAGACAAAGCCTGATTTTGTCTGAAGGGCGTTGGCCAGGAACTTGACTTGCATACAAACAGCACACAATTGTCGGCCAACAAACATAGTGACGCATGTGTACACACAATCGGAAAATCCGACAACAGACCGTTGTGCACGGAAAATTTTAAAGCCTGCCATCCAACATTTGCCCGTGGAAAATCCGACAACAATTGTCCGATGGAGCGTACAAACGGTCGGATTTTCCACCAACAGCCTGTCAACACACAATTCCCATCGGAAAATCCGATTGTGTGTACGAGGCATAAGGCTGCATTCACACCTAAGCGTAGGCGATTTGCAGCGTTTTTTTTACCGCGATTTGCTGCGTTTTTTTACCGCGATTTGCTGCGTTGTTTTACCGCGATTTGCTGCGTTGTTTTACCGCGATTTGCTGCGTTGTTTTACCGCGATTTGCTGCGTTGTTTTACCGCGATTTGCTGCGTTGTTTTACCGCGATTTGCTGCGTTTTTTTACCGCGATTTTGTACAGGTCATTGACACCAATGGAAAACACACAAGCCGCCCGATTCACTCGCTTCAGGTGACAAAACGCTCAGGTGTGAATGCAGCCTTCAGGGTCACTAAAGAAAAAAATAAAAAATTGTTGCTGAAATGACTGTTTACAGGGTATAGAAACAATAGTTAACTGATGCCTTTTAAAAATGATTAAAAATCTTCTGAGAAGTTTTAGACACACAGTAATAACTGCTTGGACCACAGTGAAAAGCTGCCATGAGATTTTTCATAAGGAGCCAGACTAGCAGGAAGTGTGGAGATTAGAGCAGAATTACAGCAACTTCAAAGCAAAAACTAACAATGAGGACATGAAACCAGGACTGCAGTAAGGTAAAGGTAGCTATTTAGCTAAAAAAAAAAAAAATCCTTTAGTGATCCTTTAAGTGTCCCCATGCCGGTATATACGTCTCTGGATGAGGTGAAAACAGCCAGAAGGCTTGTAGATGACTAAGATTACTTTGGCTTCAGAGACCGAATGACTAAGGAATCTTTTGCAACATTATTCCACAGCCTAGAGCAGTGATGGCAAACCTTGGCACTCCAGATGTTTTGGAACTACATTTCCCATGATGCTACACTACACTGCAGAGTACACGAGCATCATGGGAAATGTAGTTCCAAAACATCTGGAGTGCCAGCACTGGCCTAGAGCCACAAGCGATGCGGACCTCATAGGAGCATCAACAGATTGGAGAGCGTATGGAAGAAGCAGTAAATGGCTTTACACTAGTGGTAGAGTAATATCCCACAACACTGCTTACTTCATAGACTTCCTTCCCTATCACTGCTTCACATTAAGGCTCCCTGTGCATGCACGCTGGAACTTTTCAACTGTCAACAAGATGCAAAATTGTCACAAGTAACTTTTATTTCCAGAGACTATGGGAGGACATGGCTTAGTGACTCTGATAGAATCAAGTGGATCAATGTAAAAGAAAAGCTGAAATGCCAACTTTGACCAAAAGGGAAACATTTACTTGCTCTCCCTATCTGCTTGCTGCCAGCTTTTTCTGCGTTCAATACTTGTTGCCATTTCTCTACACTACTCCATATATGCTTCATATGCATTGTTATTTGGATACCAAACTCCTAAAGGAACTGTGACTGTTTCTATGCCAAATTAAATTACCATCTATCGGGATCCTGATAAGGACTACATGAATATCCATATACAGGCAGTCCCTGAGTTACGACTGTAGGTTTGTTTGTAAGTCACAACACTGCATTTGTAAGTGTAACGCCCGCCTGTGCATGGATGTGGGATGTTCCTGGGTGCTTGTTATGTTATCTGGGGCTCATCTGGCCATGTAGTAGTGCAGTGTGGGATGTGTCCGGAGGTGTTCAGAGGTAGTTCGTAAGTAGGAGTCGTTCGTAACTCAGGGACTGCCTGTACCATACTCGTTAAATGGGACGACTAGCATAATCCAAATGATTTCATTTTGACAATGAAAATAATACACTAGCCCACAGGACTTAAACACAAGGCCCATGGGCCGAATCTGGCCCTTTCATGTGGCCCTTGCACCACTCCTGCAGGTGTAGGAAAGCTCCAGTCCTCCTCTAGACCCCTACTTTCAAGCAAATAGGTTCCTTTAAAGCAGAGGTTCACCCTAAATCAACTACCTGCCATTAGATCCAGCATACTGCTGACATGTGCAGCATGCTTGGGTTTTTTTGTACTTATTTTATCAGGCTTTGTTATCCGGCTCCGAGCGGGGATTCCTTCCGGGTATAGGCGTTCCTAAGACAAGCGGAGTTGATTGACGGGCTGGTAAAGCGCGTCACGCCTTTCGAAAATAGCCAAAGTGACACACGGCAATTTACAGCGCCTGCGCAGTCAGCTCTAAACGGCAGGCGCCGAATAGCCCTGTAAATACCAGAGTGTCACTTTGGGCGTGACACGCTTTACCAGCCCGTCAATCAACTTCGCTCGTCTTAGGAACGCCTATTCCCCGCGGGAAATCAGCTCGGAGCCGGATAACAAAGCCTGATAAAACAATAAGTACAAAAAAAAAAAAACAACAGCATACTGCAGATGTCAGCAGTCTGCTGAATCTAATGGCAGATAGTTGATTTTTGGGTGAACCTCCGCTTTAAGCTTGTGCATTGTTGTTTGACTTCTCTTTTTCTTCCATTTCTCTTCTAAAAAATTTTTTGTTTTCTTTGTCTGAATTTCTTACTTCCTGTTCCTCCTTAGTAAGCTGTTCTAAATGACTTTCCACTGTTTGGATGATGGTGGAAAGTTTACCGAGGAGAAACAGGAAGTGAGAAATTTAAACAAAGAAAAAAAAACATTTAGAAGGGGAATGGAAGGAAAAAGGTAACTGAACCAACAATGCACGAGCTTAAAAGGAACCAATTTAGAAAATAAAAGACAAACCTTTACAACCCCTTTAACTTCTGATGGTGGGGTGGCTCTTGACATCTAATGTAAAGGGAATGGGGATGCGCTGGACATCTAATCTTACAGATACAACTGGTCCTTTTAAGGCAATCATAATGCTGATGCGGCCCGCAATAAAATGGAGTTTGACACCCTGTGACTAGCCAGTCTTAATTTCGTAGCTAGAGAAATATTCACATAGTGACCCACTGCATACAGTATGGGATGTTTGTTTTATCAGAAGTTTGTGTAGCTTATTAATCACTTAATAACATCCCAGGCGATGAGTCCCTATTGGATTAATATCACAATTCTTTTTTCCTACAGGCAACAATCTGGATTGTTTTCATTTTCATGTTGCATGTGTATCTTTCATCCTTGGTAGGTGTTTGATCTCCACAATTTGTGGGTGTTTCACATCTACCCTTTTAATCAATTTAATATACTTTTCGCATGTTAAACTGCTTGGTATATTAGTGTCATATACTGTATTACAGTTTGTACAATACAGCTGTAACCTCTTTATATAATTATCTAGGCTTCCATACCACACTGTACCTTAGTGAGTCAGTGAGCATATGAATCCCTTATGTGCTAAGTGGCATACTTTTTTGCTAATAATTAAACTCATTGTTCACATTTCATGTCTGAGGTTTACAAAGTCTATCCCACTATAGCAGCCTTTTTCAACCAGGGTGCCTTGAGGTTTCTTCAGGGGTGCCTAGGAAAATTGCCTAAGATTTGTACTTAAAGGGGTGTTCCAGACAAATTTTATGTTTATTAAAAGTCAGCAGCTACAAAAAAGTGTAGCTGCTGGCTTTTAATAAACATACACTTACCTGCTCCAGCGACGCATTGCCTGGGGCTCCGCTCCCCCCCTCCCTCCTCAGCCGGCATCCTCATTGCTACTGTGGGCACCCAGCCGTGACAGCCTTCGGCTTCACGGCCGGGCACCCACTGCGCATGTGCGCGTGGCTCGGTGCTGCGCTGCCCTATTGGACAGGCGATGGCCTAGGACCTGTCAGTGTCCTAGGCCATCGCCTACAGGGAGGGGCTGCAATAAGGCGATTAAGCTTAATCGCCTTACCAGCCCCTCGGCGGAAGGAGGAAGTGGGACAGGAAGTCCCACTCCTCCTGAAGCCCCCACTCCCCCTCCCCCCAAAAAAATTACATGCCAAATGTGGCATGTAAGGGGGTGAGGAGTGGAAGTTCAATTTTTGGGTGGAACTCCGCTTTAAGCCAGCGTGTGGATGAAGACTGCCTTTTTGTTACACAAAGCCACAGGTTTTCATTGTGCACCATTACAACTTTCAAGCTGCCTACATCCTAATGACCAATTACATCAGTTGCTAAGGAGGATGTCAGTCACCTGCACAGCATCCTTGTTTGACCCTCCCCTGCCCCTCTCCATCAGCTTTGGGGTCACACCAGCTAAATGATGGAGAAAAACTGAGGGAGAAGAGAAAAATTGGTGCAATAGTCAGTGCCAGTTTTCAAACGTGTATTTGCTTTGGAAGACTAAATCACCCCCAAATGTTGGGTGTCCTACATGTGTGGATGTTGCAGCATTATGCAAAACTATTGGAAACATTTGACAATGGGGTGCCTCGAGCCTATCAATAATGTTTAAAGGGTCCAGAGCACTAAGTGTCATTTCTGTCCACTGCCTCATTCCTCTGCTATCAGCACGAGTCATTTCTGACAAGTTTTTCTGACACCAAGAGAAAAATGGTGACAGGGAAGGGCACAGCCTGTGATTGACAGCCGCAGCTCCTGTCCTGGGTGAAGTGGGGGGGAGGGGTCTCCCTTCCCTCCAGTCCATTTTGCAACATTCCGCCAACCATAACATGAGGGATATGCAAAAAAATTAAATAAAAAAAACACCTGATAAATAAAAATGTAATTTATCATAATATAAAAACAAACATACACCTTTCCCAAAGTAAAGACATAGGGGTTTATTTACTAAAGGCAAAGCCACATTGCACTACAAGTGCAGGGCAAAGACACCTCGAAAAAGTTGCCACCAAAAGCAGGACGCTGCGGCATTCCACCAACCAGAACCATCTCTTGATATGCAAATACAACATCGTAGATCTGAAGGGGCAGGGGAAGCGCTGCTGATTTTATCATCCAATCATGTGCAAGCTAAAATGCTGTTTATTTTCCTTGCATGTTCCCCTCGGATCTAAAGCGACTGCATTTTCAATAGAGCGGCACGATTCTGGCTAAAATGAGAATCAAATTTTTTTTTTGCTTAGAATAAAGATCACGATTCTCACGGTGTAACATCATCTTTCACATTATCCAAAAAAATAAATCGGGCCAACTTTACAGATTAGTTTGAAAAACTGCTGCGCAAATACGGTGTGACAAAAAATATTGCAACAGCCACCATTTTATTCCCTAGTGTCTCTGCTAAAAAAAATAAAAATAAAATAATAAATCATGTTTAGGTGTTCCAAGTAATTTTCTAGCAGAAAGTTTATTGGCTTTTTTCTGAACGCCCGAAATTTGCGTTTAACCACTTAAGACCCGGACCAAAATGCTGCTAAATGACCTTGCCCCTTTTTGCGATTCGGCACTGCGTCGCTTTAACTGACAATTGCGCGGTCGTGCGACGTGGCTCCCAAACAAAATTTGCGTCTTTTTCATTCCTACAAATAGAGCTTTCTTTTGGCGGTATTTGATCGCCTCTGCAATTTTTATTTTTTGCGCTATATACAAAAATAGAGCGAAATTTTTGAGAAAAAAAAAAATCAATATTTTTTACATTTTGTTATAAGAAAAATAAACAAAATTTTAGTCAATCATTTAGGCCAAAATTTATTTAGCCACATGTCTTTAGTTAAAAAAAAAAAAAAAAATTAGCTACCTAGCGGGAACAGCGACACTAATACAGCGATCAGAAAAATGATCGCTTAGTGACGCTGGCAATAGGGAGTGAAAGGGTTAACTAGGGAGGTGATCAAGGGGTTAAAACTTTATTAGGGGGGGGGGGGGGGGGTACGGGGCTACCCTGAACCTAACACTAACTGCCTGTCACACTGACCCTAAATACAGTAATCATACATGTATGATTACTGCATTCAGTGACACTGACAGGTGGGGGGGGGGGGGGGGGGCGATCGCAAGGGGTTAATGTGCCTATATGTAGTGTGCGTCAGTGTAGTGTTGTGCAGACTTACTGTGCGATGTGATCTCTCCTCAGCGGTGGTTGAAAAAACATGCTGAATGACAAATCACATCGCTTCCTCCCTCCTGTGTTTACACAGGAGGAGGAAGTGACAGGGCAGGGGAGCACGCGAATTGGCTGAGAGCGATCCGGAGGGGGCGGACAAAAACGAATAGCCGCCCCCTCATCCCGGACCGCTCGCCCAGCAAAACGGACCACCGTATGTACGGGGGGGGGGGGTCCGACCCCCGAACCCCCTTAAGGCACCGACGTGTATATATACGTTGATGTGCCTGTCGGTGCCATTCTGCCGACGTAAATGTACATGCGGCGGTCCTTAACTGGTTAAAGTGCCGTTTTTTCGGCGTGAAAAAAAACACCAAAAAACGCTATATGTTTGTGAGCTTTTAAAAAAAAATGCATTCTGGGAGTTTGGCTATGCATTGTGGGATTTTTGGAGTGTCCTTAGTGTTTATACAATAAAAACGCTGGTAAAAGCTATAAAAAAAAGCCAGTAGCTTTGCAGGGAGCCTTGCAACGTTTTTTAGCGTTTTTGCAATAGCTTTAATCAGCGTTTTTCAGTGTAGCTTTTATCAGCTTTTTTTTTTTTTTATGGATAAAAAACACTGGTATTTGAGCGTTTTTCGGCTTTTTTCCCCTCTTTGAACGCAAATTTCGGGCGTTCAGAAAAAAGCCAATAAACTCCAAAGCTCATTAACACTGAAAAACGCCCAGGTGTGCATGGGCACATAGGCTAACAGAGTTCAATTTATGGGCTTTAAAAGAAAAAAAAAAGCCAAAACGCCAATAAACTTCAGTTTATCAGCTTCAGTGTGCATGGAGCCTTAGTCTTTAAATGGTTAAACTTCCCTCATTTAGGCCCCTTTCACACTGGGGCGTTTTTCAGGCAGTACAGCGCTAAACATATAGCCCTGCTATGCCGCATGAAAAAAATCTGCCCTTTAGTGTTCAATGTTGAAGCCCGAAGGCTTTCACACTGAAGCGGTGCGCTAGCAGGACCGCTCCAAAAGTCCTGCTAGCGGCATCTTTACTGCGGTATAGGAGCGGTGTGTTCACCGCTCCTATACCGCGCCTTCCCATTGAAATCAATGGGAAACTGTGGTAATACCGCCCACAATGTGCCTCTACAGAGGTGCATTGCAGGCGGTATTAACCCTTTTTTTGCCACTAGCAGGGTTTAAAACCGCACCGCTAGCGGCCGAATACCGCGGTAAATACAACGGTATAGCAGCGCTAAAAATCGCACTGCTATACCGCCATCGCGGCTCTATCCCCAATGTGAAAGCAGCCTTACACGCTGGAGTTCTTTTCTTTGTTTAAAGAACGAAAAAGATACTTTGTTTCTACTTCTTTGCATTTTTTATTAAAACTTGGCAGGCTACCTGGATTTTGTTTTTACATCTGAGAACTCTCTGCACTCGTTAGAAAGATTGTGACAACCTGTTTTGAAGATCGGGAAGGGGGAGAAAAAAACAAAACAAAAAAAAAAAAAAACGCAATTTCAATTCTTGACGATTAATCATGCAGCTCTAACTTCCAAGTGCACTTGCAGTTCAAAGTGGATTTGCCTTTAGTAAATAATGACCACCAAAGCTCCCCCACTGTATAGGAAGATTGTCTGCTCTTACCAGCAGGCGGATGATGATGACGTCAGCCCTCGCTTTAGTGGAGCGCATCTAGGCCGCCACTGGGTGTACCAAGATGGCCACCACTCCGGAGCTAGGCCAAAGCTGCGGCCTTTCCTAGGAGCTCAATCCTCAGATCGCGATGTGTGCCGATCCAAACAGGTTGACCCGTTCAGATCAATAACGATCCATTGCACCACAAATGATTATAAAAAAAAAAAGTTTATCCATGTTGTATTTGCATATCAAGGGTTGGTTCTGGTTGGTGGAATACCACAGGGTCCTGCTTTTGGTGGCAATTTTTTCGAGGTGTCTTTGCCCTGAGGTGCTTTTTGCATAGTGTCAAAGCTTGCCTGCATCCTGCCTAATTTACTTTCCCAATTGGCAATTAAAGCCGGCCATAGATGGTCTGAATCTCAGCCGGTTCAGCAGGGGGCCGGCCAAGATTCAAACTAAGTGGCCACACAAGGGAACGAGAAGTTTGCTGGACATAAATCTTTGTCACATGCCAGACAGCTGATACAAAACAAAGGTTGGTCCTGTATTATCTGTCGGGCATACAACAAAGATTTCTGTCAAGCAAACTTCTTTCCAGTGTGCAGCCACTTTCTTCTACACACCTCAGTAACGGTGGTGAGCTGGGGCGAGCACCTGGGGACATTTTCACCTCAGTGGTCTGAGCGGTGTATGCTTTAGGGCAGTGTTTTTCAACTCCAGTCCTCAAGGCACACCAACAGGTCATGTTTTCAGTCTTTCCATTATTTTGTACAGGTGATTTGATCAGTTTCCTGAAAACTTGACCTGTTGGTGTGCCTTGAGGACTGGAGTTGAAAAACACTGCTTTAGGGGTTAATTACAAAAGGCAAATCCAAAAAAAGGCAAGATCTGAAATGAGGGGAAGCTCTGCCGATTTTATCATCCAATCATGTGCAAGCTAAAATGCTGTTTATTGTCCTTGCATGTCCCCCTCGGATCTAAAGCGACTGCACTTTTGTAGTGCAAAGTGGATTTGCCTTTCGTAAACTTGTGTTGTGGACAAGACTCAAACCATCTGTGGGCAAGCCGATCCATCAATTGACTTGGGATCAGCCAGCATGTCAGACTTCTAGCATGCGATTGCCAGAGGTTATAGCTGCTAGCAGTAATCAATGTGCTCTCCCAGCAGGGACGGTTCCCCTATTCCGGGAGAACACAACAGCTCTACAGGAGGGATTTCTCTATTAAAGTGGTTGTAAACCCTTGAAAACATTAAAAAAAAGCCACCTGCAAGACAAAGCCATAATGAGCTAGTATGACTGGCATACTAGCTCATTATGCATTACTTCCCTTAGAATCAAAGCCCCCGAAGCCGTCCTTGACTCCCCCTGCAGCCGCAGACACCTCTTCACAGATACCCGGAAGATTACTTCTGGGTATCGCCGCTCCAGCACTGCGATTGGCCAGACCAGCGATGACGTCACTCCCGTGGCCGGTTTTACGAATGGGGATTTTACTGCGCCGCAGACAACGGTGTATACCTATTGGCAAATATCTCCTAACCGTGTAGGTTTAGGAGATATTGCAAACACCTACAGGTAAGCCTAAATCTAGGCTTACCTGTAGGTGTAACTTCCAGGTGGGGGTTTACAATACTTTAATACAGAGTGTGTTGATGGGGGGAAAAAATAAATAAAAACCAAACAACGATGGGTTGCAGGAAAGAAAAATCGCATCATCTATGATCTGCTAGGCCACCAGAATAATGTGTGTAAGGGTCAGGCAAGCTTCAGCAGTATTCAAAACTTTTACAATCAGATTAGGGTTCAGTGGTGGGACTGCAGAATATCAAACACAATTTTAGCACCTCTAGGTGTCTGCACTTTGTTACTATAAAGCAGGGATATGCAATTAGTGGACCTTCAGCTGTTGCAAAACTACAAGTCTCATCATGCATCTGCATGTCATGCTTGTGGCTGTCAGAGTCTTGCTATGCCTCATGGGACTTCGAGTTCTGCAACAGCTGGAGGTCCACTAATTGCATATCCCTGCTATAAAGAGTTTCAATGTTTTTCTGTAGGAGGAAGCTTTTCTGATCAGCATCTACAAATAAAACTTCAGAGGCAAGGAGCGCACACAAACCAAGTCTCGCTCTTAAAGCGGAGCTCCACCCGCATTTTTTATTTTTTTTCAAAGGTCGGCAGCTACTAACAGTGTAGCTGCTGACTTTGAATAAGAACACTTACCTGTCCTAGGCGCCCGCGCTGACGCCCCCCGCCGATGCCGATCCTCGATCCCGGCACCGCCATCCACAGTCAGGGAAACAGGCAGTGAAGCCGTGCAGCTTCACTGCCCGTTTCCTACTGCGCATGTGCGAGCGACGCAGCGCTTTGTGAATGGTCCGGCTGCTTTCTGTGATACACACAGTTCCCAGAATGCAGCGCGGCCCATTCACAAGAAGACACCCAGAAGAGGAGGAGGAAGAAAACAGCTCCGCGGATCGTGAGGGCAGATTCGGGACTTCCGCATAGCAACAGCCTATTTAGGGTGAGTATTTTTTTTTTTTTTCCCCATTTAATTTTTTTTTTTTTTTAGATTTAAAAAAAAAAATATATATATATATATCAGGGTGGAGCTCCGCTTTAATGCAATTTAAATAAAGTGGTTGACCCACTATAAGTGGACTTCGTAAACGTTGCATTCAGCACCAACTTGCTCAACAGAGCAATCTATGGCTTCTGGCATCTAAATAACGTTGGGATCCAGCATGGTTTTTACATCTTCTGAACAGGGCACAATGTGGCTTACAGTGTACGTGTGTGTATATATATATATATATATAGATATATATATCTATATCTCCATCTCTCAGGCAAAAAGCCACAGGATGCACATTTGCTTATGTATGCTATGGCAGCAGAGACACCCATATCCGACTATTCTCAGGGGCTGGTCCCACCACCAGTAAAGTGAATGCAACAGTTCAAGAAAGCAAGTGATGCAAAATCATCTTTTTTTTTATTCCATGTACAAGAATGTACACATTTTAATTAGGTCACAAAAGAGACCAAGAAATATATATACAATAGCACTTAGACACTATCATTCCAGGCCTTGCTTCAATATTCTGATTGTGCTTTCAGAGTTAAAGTATATCTAAAGCCAAACACTGTCTTATTTTAGGATAGAGTAGGGATTTGTTACAGCCATTGTCAGGTATCTGCGTCTCATTAGATTTCACTTCCTTTTCCTGTAAGGCCTCGTTCACCTGGGCCGATTATATCCATGCCCCATGCAAGGTCATGTTTTACCAGCACGGGAGTTTCATGCAGCCTTGTGTGGGCAGTCCCATTCATGCCTCTAGGGATATAGTGGCTGCAAGGACACAGCTGCTGTGTCCAAACACGACATTTGTGTGGGTGTGTTCCCAAACTCATCTGGGGTGCATTTGGGGGCCGTACACCAACATGGATGAAATATTTGGAGCCGCAGCTGTGTCCTACTCGGGGGGCACGGACGATACATTTGAAGCCGCGGCTTAGTCCTGCTCGGGGGGCACGGATGATACATTTGGAGCCACGGCTTAGTCCTGCTCGGGGGGCACAAATGATACATTTGGAGCCGCGGCTTAGTCCTGCTCGGGGGGCACGGATGATACATTTGGAGCCGCGGCTGTGTCCTGCTCGGGGGGGGGGGGGGGGGGAACGGATGATACGCTTGTAGCCGCGGCTGTGTCCTGCTCGGGGGGCACGGATGATACATTTGGAGCCGCGGCTGTGTCCTGCTCGGGGGGCACGGATGTAAACGCTTCATGTGAACGAGGCATAAAGTGGAAGGATATCCTTCCAATGTGAGGGAAAGCCCCTTAGACAGCTGTCATGGGAACAAGTATTCCCAATCAAACATTTCTCCTCCATTTCTTATCTGGCGACAACCTAAAATTTAGGTTTTACCATTCCCAATTACACTGGTAATCAGAACAATTACAGAGGACGAATTTCTCCAAAAGTGACAGAAAGCAATAAAAACCTGACCTATCCCCTCTATCCAAAAAATAAATAAAAAATAATTATTTTGCCTTTAGTTATACTTTAGAGGACTAAAGGAAAAAAAAAAAACACATCAGAAAAACCCATTCTTTGATGTTTTTGTCTTGACACACAAAAGCAAAGAGAAACAAATAAATAAGGTTCAGTCCCCCAAAGCGTGAACATCATTGACAAATTCTTCCTCGTCGGCGGCCAACTGGTGCTGTTCAGCTGTCCATTCCTCTTCCTCCTCATCATCATCGCTAAGATCATGGTCATTAAGCTCCTGCTCCAGCTCCCCTTCTCCAATATCTGGAATGGGTTCCTCATTGGGGGCAAGATTGCCATTGTTGTTAGAAAAGGTTGAGCTCTCTTTTGGATCATCGTCAATATATACTTTCTGATGGCACATTGGGCAGGTATCTTGAATGTACAGCCACTTACGAAGGCAAAGTGCATGAAAATAATGATGACAGGGCGTAACGCGGGCGGACGTGCGGAACTCCTGATAGCAGATAGCGCAGACATCATCTATTTCATTCCCTTCAGAAACATTCACTTCAGGTAGCGAGTTGATCTTCTTGACAGCTGTCCTACGGTTGACAAACGTCTTCCACCCATTCTTTGCTTGAAGGTATATATTGAAGTAGGCATGAAGACACATCATGCAGGCTCGGATTTTGCTTCCCGACTCAAACATCATTGTGTAGGCTCCGTTGCCAAACATGATCACGCCGAAAATAAACTCAATGATACTGCCAGTTGAGCGCACGTAGTAAACGTAGTCGTCCAGCTTCTCCCACACTACACTGTAGTGGCCGTCGATCATAAACAGTGTGTACACAGTCAGAGAAACAATCACTTTCATACAAAGTTCGACACAGAAGGCTGTGACAGCAAACAGCCAGGTATTCAGGGCATAACAATGCCACAAGACGCAGCTGAGCAGGATTGGAAGCACAAAAAGAAAGGCCGAAACCAAGAGCACTGGGAAATGCCTACGGAAAGAAGACACGTGGGAGGCACTGAGTGACATTAACACTGGGTCGGTCATTCCATGGATAAAATGTAAGATGGCTGTCAACAAAAGGCACATATTTCGACAGAGGCGTATCAGTCTTTCTTCAGGCTGTAAACCACTCAGGCCAGTTTGCAGGGCCAGTATAAAAAACAAAACGGGAGCTACAAAACCCAGACGTTTGTCCTCTTCTTCAGTAGAGCCAATAAAGGCCAGTATTCCTAGTCCCAGATAATGTGCCATAGATGAGATCACCGCACTCATACCCAACACGGTTAATGTGGAATCACAACCACTGATGATGAGGGTGCAGACGAGTTCCCAAAAGTCACTCCAAGGTATAAAGTAAGATGCCTCTCCAGCATTGGCACTTGACACTTTCACCATGTAGACTAAAAATACAGCTTGGGTGGCCAACCTGGTCAGCCAGAACACTCGAAGCACATCAGGAAAATGAATCTTCTTCCAGGCATCTTCAATCATCACTTGTATTCCATAAACCTGGTACATATGTTTGAGCAGGAGCACTGTATATTTTGTGGAATAATAGAACCACTTAAACCTGAGCAACAGGCATACTGTAGTATAAATGGCAAGCACAAGGCCAGAAATAATAACCAAGGTCTCTTGAACATCAGCTGGAAGTTCCAGGACAAGTCCAATACTGGGGACTATAAGATCCACTATGATGAGCTGGGAGTAGGTGGACTGGACCTCCAGCAACGTGACAAAACCAATACCAAATATGAGCTGTAGGACAACGAGCGGCATCCATAGCGATGGGCCGCTGGCAGGAAGGAGTTCCACTTTATAAGCAGAGTTGGAGTTCATGTGCAAAATGGTATAATAATTAACCAACACTGAAGTTGCAGCAATCACAAGGGCCATACTGATGGTGTAAAATTTGAAAAGCGCTCTACGTGATAACACCAGCACAACGATAGATGCCAGGATACCTGCAAAATGAAAAAAAAAGAGACAGCTATTAGACAAGGATAGCAACCAATATTTTATGCACATCACACAACAATGTTTTAGGTGAGAACAAGCTGAACGACTGTAAAGTTTACTTAAATGCAACATAAGGTTTGGGTTTCAGTATTTTTAGGAGGATCAACTATTCAAGTGTCTGCAGATCACACAAGCATTATTATAATAACACAGGGTTTGACAAATTTGCTTGGAATCTAGGAGCCAGCTTAAAAAGTTAGGAGCCATAAAAACCCGCCCCTTCCCGCCGAGCTTGTGCGGAGAAGCGAACGCATACGTGAGCTCACTTAAGGAAGAACTTGGGACTTCGCAAAGCCGCACGTATCCTGTGCCTCCGTGCGCCCCCACATCCCTCGCCGCACGATCGCAGCGGCCGGTAATTGAGGCCACCTATAAACTAAACGTAATTGAGGCCACCTATAAACTAAACGTGGGTTACCGCATCTGCGCCTGAACCCGTTTTTCACTTTCAAAGAAACGCCGTTAAACGCAACTGCCTAAAAATGGCAATAGACGAGACTGTGTACATGGACACATAGGATAACATTGAATGACTTCAGGGGCAGTTGAAAAAAGCGTCCAACTGCCTCTAAACTAGGTTTAGCAGCGTCCCGTGTACATGGGGCCTTATACTTACCCGTGTCAGATTTCAATCCAGCGATGTGCCCGAGAGCAGCGTATCTCTCCGCCCACTTACTCTACAGGGCCGATTGATAACAGCAGGAGCCATTGCCAATCAAATTCTGCTACAAGGCAGCAGGAGGTAGCGCTGAGCCACGATGTCCTCGTCAATAAATGCAGACAGGGTGGTCCAGGAGCAAGCACGCACGAGTACCCCCATATTTTTTTTTATGGCGGCATTACCAAAGAGGGGGAGCCATAGAAGATAATCGGAGATGCTCTGAGCAGAATAATTGCAGAGAGCAGGCATGTATAACATGCTTTTTTTTTTTTGTAAAATCTTTATTTAGGACCAAGTTAGCATATAACAGCATACAGCATACTAATTCAGGTAGCAGAGGACTAGACAGAGAGGCAAGCATCAAGGTGGCAAGCAAAAAGGTATATATAAAACCATCAAGAAAATAAAGTAAAGGAGAAAACATGACAATACATGGTGCAATTACGCCGTGATACAGGTCTGTAACCTCCAACCGTTCTTGGACATAATATGGCAGTGCCATCTGTAATCAATATCCAAGAAGTATATCAGCATTGACAGAGGGGGCAGAGGCCGGCCCACAGCCAGCACCGCTTCCACCCATGTTCAAAAGGATACGAGGCATCCTGCTGATCAACCAACATGCTTGTTTTTTTTAAAATAAATTCTTACAATCACTTTAAATACATAACAAGACAGGTTCTTAACGTTTCATAAACCAGGAATGATGTAACAAAGAAAATGAAGCAACGAAAACACCACTTCAGTCAAGCGTGTGCTACAAAGGAATATTTCTCATACCAACAACCAGAAAAACTACAATGCTCCATGTTATTATCCAAAATATTTTAAAAAGCAAAGTGACTACACCACCCATTTACTCATCATTTCATTAAAGTGGAAGTTTAGTCTGAAAATTAAGTTCTGCTAGATCACTTCAGGCTGACCCCTTATATAAAAAAAAAAAAAAAAAACAGCCATATTGTTCTCCAGGGCCTCTGCTAATATATATATATTTATTAAGGCTGGGGAAATCAGGAAATCAAAGATTAAATAAATTAACGATCAAGGAATTAATCAAACAAAATTCTTGATGTCACCGGACAGCAAGACTTACCCTGCTGGATGCGAGCAAACTGCACCCATTGGATTGAGGTACCTTTGCATCTGTGGAGGAGGAGGATGCATCAGGCTCCATCAGGGGAAGGGGGCAAAAATAACCATTGTTTTCCTGTCCTAAGCAGTTTTGTGCAGACAATTCTTTGTGTATCGGCAACATCTGTTCTGTGCGAAAGACTGTTCAGTTCTTCAGGGTATATTGTCAATAAAATGTGATCATGTCTGCTTCCAGAAAATGTAAACACTCTGGTATGTCTGCGTGACTGGCTAAAGTGATGCCTACTTACCTACTATAAAGTGACTGGCAGTCAATATACTAGATAAGTTTTATAATTAAAGTTAAACTAACTTACATCAGTGCTACAATTTGAATTTAAAACGTATTTGTCTGAACTGTGAAGTTAAGTCATGGATTGTGGAAACTAACTAATGTCAGGTGATTGTATATAGTGTATACCACATTTACCACTGACTAATGCAGAGTTGCAATGCAAGGAGATCAGTTAAAAGTAGTTGGCTCTGTATGTAATTAATCGAAATTCGTTGATTAATCGATAAAAAAATAAAAATAAACATCGATTAACCGAACACAAAAATTGTAATCAGTAACAGCCCATATATATATATATATATATATATATATACACACACACACACACACACACATATACAGTCCCGAAACCAATACTAGTATCGGGACCGATACAGAGTATTTGCGGGAGTACTTGTACTCCTGCAAATACCCCCGATACCTAATTAGAATACTCCCCCCGCCGCAAAGCCACCGCATACCGCCGCGTTAATCCCCGTGCAATAGAGCGCGCATTACAAGTATTCGTTTGTATACTTGTAATGCCCGCCTCGCCATGTATAGACACTTCCCTTCTCGGGATTGGACGGATCTGTCCAATCCCGAGCAATGGTGAGTGTCTATGCACGGCGCGGCAGGCATTACAATACAAACGAAAGCTTGTAATGCAGGGGGATTAACGCGGCGGTATGTGGCGGCATCATATCAGGTGTGGGGGGACATGCATGGCTGCAATATGTGGGGGGCATGCATGGCGGCAATGTGGGGGGCATGCATGGCGGCATTTGGGGACACAGTTAAAAAAAGTATCGGTATTCGGTATCGGCGACTACTTGAAAAAAAGTATCGGTACTTGTACTCGGTCCTAAAAAAGAGGCATCGGGACAACCCTAATGTGTGTGTGACACACGTTTGGGGGTTCCAAGTAATTTTCTAGCTAAAAATACTGGCGTTTACTTATAAACAAAGTGCCAGAAAAAGGCCTGGTCTTCAAATGGTTAAACAGAGTCCACTTTGAAAGAACAATGTGTGTTACACAATGCTCTAGTATTTCTCTGTACAGTGTAAACTCCTCGCACAGATAAAAATATATATGCTAAATGTCGAGGTACAAAGGTTAATGCGATTAGTAAAAAGGCAATATGTAGCATGATGAAAGCACTCTTCAGTTCTCCCTTTAGCATTCACACCCAGGAGGACAAAGTGTATGCCAAGCCAGAACGTTTTGTTCTCAGTATTGGACAGAGAAATGACCGGTTAGGAACCAGTCAGATTTTTACAGTTTTCTAGATCTGTCACATCAGTCACACCAGTGAGTGTTCAGTAGCCCTTCGACATGCAGGAACAAAGCAATTTGCTTTATGTCCGAAGGTTTTAATTCACACCAATGTGCTGGTCATGGTGGACATGTTGCATTTGCAAAGCATACAATTAAAGTTAGCATAAAAGTTAAAAAACATAACAAAAAATAAAAAGACATTGCAATACGCAGTATACGTTGAGTGCACAACACGCACTGTGTTTTGCCAGGCAGCAATTGAAACTCTCCAACCATAATGCCAGGTACACACAATAAGAATATTGGGCGATGGGTCATCCGTGTTTGTTCTTTGCAGCCCATGAACCAGTAAGGAAGACTGGGTGAAGACTGGAGCCCCCCCGGAGAGCCGTTACAGCGCTCTGCTGGAGGGCTTTGTTTCCAGGTAAGTCTTTCATAATGCGCCAATATGCGTTGCTCTTAAAGCGGAGTTCCACCCAAAATTTTGGAATCCTCTTCCCCTCCGGTGACACATTTGTCACCTTTCAGAGGGGAGGAAGGAGCAGATATCTGTGTAATCCAAGTATTATCTCCTACTTCCGGGCATAGATCACTGCGGTGACCTACGCCACGTCCATCGCCTCCTCCATCCCCCCCCACACTGTCCTCTGGGAGACAAACAGGTCCCAGAAAACAGCGGGGACCAGTGGGATTGCGCATGCGCAGTAGGGAACCAGGAAGTGACCTGACATCTTGGGCACCCCCAGTACAGGCAAGTGTCCATATGTTAAAGTCAGCAGCTGCAGTATTTGTAGCTGCCGACTTAATTATTTTATTTTTTCAGTAGAACTCCGCTTTAACTATTTTTGGCTTGTTTGTGGTTTACTATGGCTTAAATGAGGACAACATTCCGGTCCCTTGCTAATTCTGACATCTTCTGCTGTATGCCGTTTTTTTAGCCAGCTTCAATTGCTGGCAGGGTATGACGTCACTCCTGCATCGGGCTGGCCAGTGTAAGCTGAGCTCCGCATGCGCAGCACCGTTTACATGCCAAAGGACGCTGCAAACTAGCAGGTGAATATTTATTGGCATATAACACTTTTTTACCCTGAAAATAGAGGGTAAACTGTGCCTGCGTGTTATACATAGGGGGTTGTAGGAAGTTTTTTTCCTGAAACGTCCCTTTTAAAATTAGGGTGCGTGTTATACGCCGATAAATACGGTAATTTTAGAGGAGACGCTGCATGTTTCCTTGGGAATTAGAAACTTGCCTGCTAGCAGCAAACAGCAGAACTTTAAATAGGGTCACTAAAGGATTTTTTTTTTAGCTAAATAGCTTCCTTTACCTTACTGCAGTGCTGTTTTCATGTCCTCATTGTTTGTTTTTGCTTTGATGTTGCTGTAATTCTGCTTTGTTCTGGGCACTTCCTGGTTGTCTGTTTCCCGATAACCACAGTGCTGGGAGCTCTCTCATTGTGGTCACTGATCAAGGTGTGATACTGTGCATAAACTGAAACTAGATTGGGCTTAGGGGTTTTTGACAAACCATCACTGCCCTCTATTGGCTCTCTGGCTCTGTACATCAGAGAGACAGGAAAAAACAGCAAAAACGAAACTAGAACTGTAGGTTGATTATATGACTGATTTGTATCTATTTTTAATCATTTTTAAAAGGAATCAGCTAACTATTATGTCTCTATACCCTGTAAACAGTCATTTCAGCCCAAATTTTTTTTTCCTTTAGTGACCCTCTAATTTTTTGGCTGGGTTCACACTAGAGCTGCACGATTCTGGCTAAAATGAGAATTGCTTTGCTTAGCGGATAGATCACAATTCTCTCATGACTTTACGATTTCCTTTTTTTTTTTTTTTCAATCAAGTGTATTTTTTTTTCAATCAAGTGTATTTTTTTTTTACAAAACAATTGCATTTCAAAGACCGCTGGGCAAATACAGTGCGATTTTGCAGCAATTGCCATTTTATTCCCTAGGGATATATATATTTGGGGGTTTTAAGTAATTTATTTGCAAAAAATATTGATTTTAGCTAGAAACGAGTGTCAGAGGAAGATTTGGACTTTAAGGGCCCTTTTCACACGGGGCGGATCAGTATTGATCCGCTAGATGTGTGTCCGTAAGCTCAGCGGGGATCCTCCGTAAAATCCCCGCTGAGCCGTCGGCTGACAGGGCGGTCCCCGCACACTGTTCAGGGACCGCCCTGTCTTTCCTCCGCTCTCTCCTATGGGTGGAAATCGGATAAACACGGACCGTATGTAAAAATAGGATTTTCTTACGTCCAAAAAAAATTGAATCATTGCGGACCAATGTATGTCTTGTTTTCATCCGCAACGGAGAGATGAAAATGCGGACATACGGTCCGTAGGTGTGAAAGGGCCCTCATGTACACTGCTGCTGATAAACGGACATTTAGGAGCAGTTGGACATTTTTTATTTTCAACTTTCCCCAAAAAATGCATTCAGAAGCTGTGTTTAGAGGCAGTTGAAGTGGCTAAACACGGCAACTCAGGTTTAGCAGCATTTTGTTTAGAGACATTTTTCATTTTAAACAAGAAAAATATATATATTTTTCTCAAATGCTTGCAGGCGCAAACACGGCATGTAAATGCAGCGTGTAAACACAGCTAAACGGCCGGTATTAGACACTGGTTTCTAGCTGTCAAGTTAAATTGTTCAGGAGAGGTTGAACAATGTCCCGTGTACATAAAGCCTAAGTGGTGAAACTTCCTGCATTTAGGCCCCTTCCACACTGGGGCGGCAGGTGTGCTTACGGCATAGCGGCGCTATACGGTTGGAATTGCAGCCGTATTCGGCCGCTAGCGGTGTGCTTTTAACCCCTGCTAGCGCCCGAAAAATGGTTAATACCACCCATAATGCGTCTGCAGAGGCGCATTGCTGGCAGTATAGCTGCAGTGTCCCATTGTTTTCAATGGGAAGGAGTGGTAAACACACCACTCCAAAGATGTGGCTAGCAGGACTTTTGGAGCGGTCCTGCTAGCGCACCGACTCAGTGTGAAAGCACTCAGGCTTTCACACAGACTGCAGGGCAGGAGTTTTTCAGGCGCTATTTTTAGCACTAACCCACCTGAAAAACTCCTTAGTATGAAAAGGGTTTGACACACACAGACGTTTGATCCAAGAAGAAAGTTAGTTACAATGTTTCATGTTGTTACAAACTTTGCAGGATTTTATTTACACACAGAAGTTTATCCCTTTGATCTAAGTTAGTTACAATGTTAAGAACTTGGCAGACTGCCCAGATATTTTCTTTTGACAGCTGATAAGTCTCTCCACTTGTTATATGAAAGAATTGGCAAACTCTGCATTGGAGATCGGGGGGGGGGGGGGGGGTTAAATCGAGATCACGATTTTTTAACAATTAATTTTGCAGCTCTAGTTCACACTTGCGCAAATCGGATGCCGGTTTCCCTGCATCTAATTTGTATGACAGGAGAATGTGACTGGCTCTCCATGGAGCTTCACACAGCCACGGTCTGCATTTGGAAATGGTCCTGTGCGTCCAACTCCAAATCAGGTGTGAAATTTGGATCCGATTTGCACCTGAATCGGTGTACAGGGATTTACGGGACCCCCTGCTGTGAGCCGTTGCATGTGTGAACCCGAATCTGCAGAAATTGAGTCGCAGAATCTGCAACTCAAAATCTCCAGACCCAAAAGCAGCCAAGGAACATGTATTTCAGAAACAGGCCAGAAGTGGTCCAGGTTTCTTCCATGCCTTTGTTGCTCGTTTCTGGTCAGTAAATCAAAGAATGAAACCAGTTAGCCAGGTAGCATTTGAAGACAGACACTGCTCTGCCGTATTCCCTGTGCTAGTTACAAATATATAAAAAAAGAGAAACAAACACACACACATACATACATTACAGACCAAAAGTTTGGACACACCTTCTCATTCAAAGAGTGTTCTTTATTTTCATGACTATTAAAATTGTAGAGTTACACTGAAGGCATCAAAACTATGAACACATGTGGAATTATACATAACAAAAAAGTGTGAAACAACTGAAAATATGTCATATTCTAGGTTCTTCAAAGTAGCCACCTTTTGCAGCAGACACATCTCTAGAACAACTGATAAGAGGAGACTGTGTGAATCAGGCCTTCATGGTAGAATATCTGCTAGGAAACCACTGCTAAAGAAAGGCAACAAGCAGAAGAGACTTGTTTGGGCTAAAGAACACAAGGAATGGACATTAGACCAGTGGAAATCTGTGCTTTGGTCTGATGAGTCCAAATTTGGGGTCTTTGGTTCCAACCACCGTGTCTTTGTGCGACGCAGAAAAGGTGAACGGATGGACTCTACATGCCTGGTTCCCACTGTGAAGCATGGAGGAGGAGGTGTGATGGTGTGGGGGTGCTTTGCTGGTGACACTGTTGGGGATTTATACTGAACCACCATGGCTACCACAGCATCTAGCAGCGGCATGCTATTCCATCCGGTTTGCGTTTTGTTGGACCATCATTTATTTTTCAACAGGACAATGAACCCAAACACACCTCCAGGCTGTGTAAGGGCTATTTGACCAAGTAGGAGAGTGATGGGGTGCTGCGCCAGATGACCTGGCCTCCACAGTCACCGGACCTGAACCCAATCGAGATGGTTTGGGGTGAGCTGGACCGCAGAGTGAAGGCAAAGGGGCCAACAAGTGCTAAGCATCTCTGGGAACTCCTTCAAGACTGTTGGAAGACCATTTCAGGTGACTACCTCTTGGAGCTCATGAAGAGAATGCCAAGAGTGTGCAAAGCAGTAATCAAAGCAAAAGAACCTAGAATATGACATATTTTCAGTTGTTTCACACTTTTTTGTTATGTATATAATTCCACATGTGTTAATTCATAGTTTTGATGCCTTCAGGTGTGACTCTACAATTTTCATAGTCATGAAAATAAAGAACACTCTTTGAATGAGAAGGTGTGTCCAAACTTTTGGTCTGTACTGTATATACACACACACACACACGTCCCCATAAATTAATTTCATTTTCTTACTGAGGCCTGGCTTCATGACCAGTCAAGACCCAGAGGGGCTGAGCCAAGACGTCGGGGGGAAGTCGGTCTAATAAAAGGAAACTGCCGGCATGCTGTGACATCTCCTCCAAGGCAGGACTTTTAAAAATAGTAAAAGCCGAGTACAGACACAATCTATATGTAACATACACCAAGGACGTCCATAGGTCTGAGGACCTTTCACACTTTTGTGACCTGAAAGTAGAGCGATTTAGTGCAGGGACTACATTGAAGTGGCGCAGATATGACAAGCACTCATTGAAAATCATGGGGTGCGACTTGTCATGCGACTTTGTGAACTCTGTGCTCACCTTGTAATACATTTATATACACTGAGGGGAATATATTGCTCTCATCAAGTAGTTTAGGTGGATCTCAGGAGGGGACCCAATGCATTGGAATATCCCGGGACACATACAGAATTGGTACACAGCACAGTGCTGGAAGGACCCCCTGCAATGCATTATAATGTGACAAGGACATCTATACAGGATCTTTGTACCCAGCAGAGGTAGGGGGATGGGGCACGGGACAGTGATTGGAGACATCCCCCCCCTCCCTTTATCAGGGTCTGTAGTCCTGGGAGCCCCAGAACTGATATATACACACCGAGGGGGGGGGGGGGGCTGTATTCATATACACACACACCGAGGGGGAGGAGGCTGTATTCATATACACACACACCGAGGGGGGGGGGGGCTGTATTCATATACACACACACACCGAGGGGGAGGAGGCTGTATTCATATACACACCCACCCAGGGGGGGCTGTATTCATATACACACACACACACCGAGGGGGAGGAGGCTGTATTCATATACACACACACCGAGGGGGGGGGGCTGTATTCATATACACACACACACCGAGGGGGAGGAGGCTGTATTCATATACACACACACACCGAGGGGGAGGAGGCTGTATTCATATACACACCCACCCAGGGGGGGCTGTATTCATATACACACCCACACACCGAGGGGGAGGAGGCTGTATTCATATACACACCCACCCAGGGGGGGCTGTATTCATATACACACACCGAGGGGAGGGGGGGCTGTATTCATATACACACACCGAGGGGAGGGGGGGCTGTATTCATATACACACACACCACAAGGGGAGGGGGGGCTGTACTCATATACACACACACCCAGGGGGGGGGGCTGTATTCATATACACACACACCACAAGGGGAGGGGGGGCTGTACTCATATACACACACACCCGGGGGGGGGGCTGTATTCATATACACACACACCGAGGGGAGGGGGGGCTGTATTCATATACACACACACCACAAGGGGAGGGGGGGCTGTACTCATATACACACACACCCAGGGGGGGGGCTGTATTCATATACACACACACCACAAGGGGAGGGGGGGCTGTACTCATATACACACACACCCAGGGGGGGGGCTGTATTCATATACACACACACCACAAGGGGAGGGGGGGCTGTACTCATATACACACACACCCAGGGGGGGGGCTGTATTCATATACACACACACCACAAGGGGAGGGGGGGCTGTACTCATATACACACACACCCAGGGGGGGGGCTGTATTCATATACACACACACCACAAGGGGAGGGGGGGCTGTACTCATATACACACACACCCGGGGGGGGGGCTGTATTCATATACACACACACCGAGGGGAGGGGGGGCTGTATTCATATACACACACACACACAACGAGGGGAGGGGGGGGGGCTGTATTCATATACACACACACACACAACGAGGGGAGGGGGGGGGCTGTATTCATATACACACACACACAACAAGGGGAGGGGGGGGGGGGCTGTATTCATATACACACACACACACACACAAGGGGAGGGGGGGGCTGTATTCATATACACACACACACACACACACACACAAGGGGAGGGGGGGGGCTGTATTCATATACACACCCACCCAGGGGAGGGCTGTATTCATATACACACACACACACACACACAACAAGGGGAGGGGGGGGGCTGTATTCATATACACACACCGAGGGGAGGGGGGGCTGTATTCATATACACAAGAAGGGGCCCTATATTGGAATATATACAGTGACAGCCATGTATACGGAATATATAAACATACAGTGAAAACCCCATATCCAGGATATGTATACAGGGTATATATATACAGTGACAGCCCTGTATACAGGGTATATACCTCCTCCAGCAGTGTACGTAGCACAGCACACAGCGTGAATCTCTTACCCAGCAATGTGAGGAGGAGCTGGGCCAGCACGGCCAGGTACCCGGCAGAGGCATCATGGGCCGAGTTTAATATGGCGTCAATGATGAAGACAGGAGGGACCCGCAGGGCCACATCCAGCACGGCCCGCACCCGCTGAGGGGCCGCCATGGGGGTCTCCGGGGTGTGGTGAGGGAACCCCCCGTCTTCCCCGGGGCTACTGTCCTCCGGTGTCCTCTTCCGCCCCCCGCACCGAGTCCATGTCCGCCAACCGCACCTGCTGCGGCCAGGAACTCCGTCACCGCCCGCCCGATACCTCCTCTGACATCACCGGCATGGCGGACCGGAGACTCCTCCCACTGCGCATGCCTACAGGATTTCCGATCTTTCTTCTTTTTTTTTTTTTCCCTTCACTGAGCTTTATTGTCCTATGAACAACCTCCTAGAGGTAGAGCATAGTCATACAGCGGAAGGTAACTGATCCCTCTGCAGGCTGGATAGGACAGTACACATACATGAGTATTAGTGGTGCAAAGTGTAATCTGAAAGTCAAGCTAAACTACTATTAAAGGGGTAATTCCCCCAAAAACCTTTTTTTAACATTTATTCAGGCTCGTTATGTCAAGGGGAATCATTTTTTTTTTTTTTAGAAATGAAGCCGTACTTACCGTTTTACAGATGCATCGTCTCCGTCGCTTCCGGGTATGATCGTCTGGTCTGGGCGTGCCTATTTGATTGACAGGCTTCCGACGGTCGCATACATCGCGTCACGAGTAGCCGAAAGAAGACGAGCGACGGTGCGGCTCTATACTGCGCCTGCGCACCGTCGTTCGGCTACTTTCGGAAAATCGTGACGCGATGTATGCGACCGTCGGAAGCCTGTCAATCAAATAGGCACGCCTATAGTCGGAGCCCATACCCGGAAGCGTCGGAGACGATGCATCTGTAAAACGGTAAGTACGGCTTCATTTCTAAAAAAAAAAAACTGATTCCCCTTGACATAACAAGCCTGAATAAATGTTAAAAAAAAGGTTTTTGGGGGAACTACCCCTTTAAAGAAAGCAAATTACTTACCTGCTCTACGGGTACCATTAGTCTCCATTGTGAAAGAGGTCTGTCCCTAGAAAATCAACGTCCTTGGAATAATCTCCGGCACATTATGTGTTACTCACCCCTGACCTTTGCAATTTATGCATTACTCACTCCTGACCTCTGCAATTTGTGTGTTACTTATTCCTGATCCTTGCATTCTGTGAGTTACTTACTCCTGACCCCTGCAATCTGTGCATTACTCACTCCTGACCCCTGCAATCTGTGCGTTACTCACTCCTGACCTCTGCAATTTGTGTGTTACTCACTCCTGACCCCTGAAATTTGTGCGTTACTTATTCCTGATCTTTGCAATCTGTGCGTTACTCACTCCTGACCCCTACAATTTGTGCGTTACTCACTCCTGACCCATGCAATATGTGCGGTACTCCTGACCCCTGCAATATGTGTGTTACTCACTCCTGACCCCTGTAATCTTTGCATTACTCACTTCTGATCCTTGCAATTTGTGCATTATTCACACCTGACCCCTGCAATTTGTGCGTGACTCACTCCTGACCCCTAAATTTGTGCGTTACTCACCCCTGACCTCTGCAATTTGTGCATTACTCACTCCTGACCCCTGAAGTGTGTGCGTTACTCACCCCTGACCCCTGAAGTTTGTGCGTTACTCACCCCTGACCCCTGAAATTTGTGCATTACTCACTCCCGACCCCTGAAATTTGTGCGTTACTAACCCCTGACCCCTGAAATTTGTGCCTTACTCACTCCCGACCCCTGAAATTTGTGCGTTACTAACCCCTGAGCCCTGAAATTTGTGCCTTACTCACTCCTGACCCCTGAAATTTGTGTGTTACTCACTCCTGACCCCTGCAATTTGTGTGTTACTCACTCCTGACCCCTGCAATTTTTGTGTTACTCACTCCCGATCCCTGAAATTTGTGCGTTACTAACCCCTGACCCCTGAAATTTGTGCCTTACTCACTCCCGACCCCTGAAATTTGTGCGTTACTAACCCCTGACCCCTGAAATTTGTGCCTTACTCACTCCTGACCCCTGAAATTTGTGTGTTACTCACTCCTGACCCCTGCAATTTTTGTGTTACTCACTCCTGACCCCTGTAATCTTTGCATTACTCACTCCTGATCCCTGCAATTTGTGTGTGACTCACTCCTGAGTCCTGACTCCTGCAATTTGTGCTTTACTCTAAAAATAATTGAAAATTCAGAATTCAGAAATTTCGGAAATCAAAAAAATTCGGAAATTCAAAAATTTCGGAATTAAAAAATGTGTTACTTACTCCTGGCCTCTGCACATCACATGTTACTTATTTCTGACTCCTGCAATTTGTGCATTATATACGCCTGACCCCTGCATTCTGTGCCTTACTTATTCCTGACCTTTGCACTTCATACTTTATTAATCCTGTATGTGTGTTACAGATACTGCGCCATTTTTAATTGTAAGGCACTCATCTCAGTCTCTGTGGTCCTGCACGCTTCTCCACATCACGGCTTGGTAAGCCCGGACTCCTCCGCAGTCTCTGACCACCTCCTGTTACTCTCCTGTACCATGTCTGCACAGCCTAGGACTACCTCCTATACCATGTTCTCACAGCCCATGACCACCTCCTATACCATGTTCTCACAGCCCATGACCACCTCCTATACCATGTTCTCACAGCCCATGACCACCTCCTATACCATGTTCTCACAGCCCATGACCACCTCCTATACCATGTTCTCACAGCCCATGACCACCTCCTATACCATGTTCTCACAGCCCATGACCACCTCCTATACCATGTTCTCACAGCCCATGACCACCTCCTATACCATGTTCTCACAGCCCATGACCACCTCCTATACCATGTTCTCACAGCCCATGACCACCTCCTATACTATGTTCTCACAGCCCATGACCACCTCCTATACCATGTTCTCACAGCTCATGACCACCTCCTATACCATGTTCTCACAGCCTATGACCACCTCCTATACCATGTTCTCACAGCCTATGACCACCTCTTGTACCATGTCTGCACAGCCTATGACCACCTCCTGTACCATGTCCGCACAGCCTATAACCACCCCCTGTACCATGCCTGCACAGCCCATTACCACCTCCTGTACCATGTCCACAGCCTCTGACATCTCCTATACATATAATATATGCAATGTATATATATATATATATATATATATATATATATATATAATGCACAGAGCACAGGGTTTAGCAGTGAGTAACACACAGAGGGCAGGGGCTGTTAGTGTGTAATACACAGAGGACAGGGATCAGGAATGCATAAGGCACAGAGCACAGAGGTCATTAGTGTGTAATACACAGTGCACAGGGATCAGAACTGCATAAGGCACATAGCGCAGGGGTCATTAGTGTGTGATACACAAAGCACATGGATTATGAGTGAGTAACACACAAAGGACAGAGGTGATTAGTGTGTAATACACAGAGCACAGGGTTTAGGAGTAACACACAGAGGGCAGGGGTCATTAGTGTGTAATACACAGAGGACAGGGATCAGGATTGCATAAGGCACCGAGCACAGGGGTCAATAGTGTGTAATACACAGAGCACAGGGATCAGGACTGCATAAGGCACAGAGCACAGGGGTCAATAGTGTGTAATACACCGAGCACAGGGTTTAGGAGTGAGTAACACACAGGGTACAGAGGTCATTGGTGTGTAATTCACAGAGCACAGGGTTTAGGAGTGAGTAACACACAGAGGGCAGGGGTCATTAGTGTGTAATACACAGAGGACAGGGATCAGGATTGCATAAGGCACCGAGCACAGGGGTCAATAGTGTGTAATACACAGAGCACAGGGATCAGGACTGCATAAGGCACAGAGCACAGGGGTCAATAGTGTGTAATACACCGAGCACAGGGTTTAGGAGTGAGTAACACACAGGGTACAGAGGTCATTGGTGTGTAATTCACAGAGCACAGGGTTTAGGAGTGAGTAACACACAGAGGGCAGGGGTCATTAGTGTGTAATACACAGAGGACAGGGATCAGGACTGCATAAGGCACCGAGCACAGGGGTCAATAGTGTGTAATACACAGAGCACAGGGATCAGGACTGCATAAGGCACAGAGCACAGGGGTCAATAGTGTGTAATACACCGAGCACAGGGTTTAGGAGTGAGTAACACACAGGGTACAGAGGTCATTGGTGTGTAATTCACAGAGCACAGGGTTTAGGAGTGAGTAACACACAGAGGGCAGGGGTCATTAGTGTGTAATACACAGAGGACAGGGATCATGATTGCATAAGGCACAGAGCACAGGGGTCATTAGCAGGGCTCAAGTCCTGCGGGAACGCGTGGGAACGGAGTCCCTGCACTTTTTTCACAGCAGGAACGCAATTCCCTTTGCAGGACTAGAGCAGCCGAGAGCAGCCGAGCCGCCTGAGCCAATCCTTCACTGAGTGGCGATGCCCAGCTCAAGTCACTGTCAGGGGCAGGCGAACCTTAGTAATCATTTATGTTACTGGCTGCTTCCTGTATATGGATTCATCAGGTAGTGTGCATGTATTCCGTTACTTCCTTGATGCCGCAATGTAAAAGTGACGGAATGCCCGCACACTACCCGATTAATCCATATACAGGAAGCAGCCAGTAACATAAAGGATTACTAAGGTACAGTGCTTCGGGAAAAAAAAAACATGCGGTTTAGTAATTATGCATATGAGCGTATAATTTTTCTTGTTTTTTTGGTGGGGGAGTGGATCTTGGGTGGGAGTTCCCACACTTGTTTCCCCAGGACTTGACCCCTGGTCATTAGTGTGTAATACACAGAGGACAGGGATCAGGACTGCATAAGGCACCGAGCGCAAGGGTCAATAGTGTGTAATACACAGAGGACAGGGGTCAGGACTAGTGATGTCGCGAACATAACATTTTGCAAATGTTCGCGAATGGGCGAACCGGGCGAACCACCATAGACTTCAATGGGCAGGTGCATTTTAAAACCCACAGGGACTCTTTCTGGCCACAATAGTGATGGAAAAGTTGTTTCAAGGGGACTAACACCTGGACTGTGGCATGCCGGAGGGGGATCCATGGCAAAACTCTCATGGAAAATTACGTAGTTGTCGCAGAGTCCGTTTTTAATCCATAAAGGGCATAAATCACCTAACATTCCTAAATTGTTTGGAATAACGTGCTTTAAAACATCAGGTATGATGTTGTATCGATCAGGTAGTGTAAGGGTTAGGGTTACAGATAGGGTTAGGGTTACAGATAGGGTTAGGGTTAGAGTTACAGTCTGTAAACCTAACCCTATCTGTAACCCTAACCCTAAATCTGTAACAATATCTGTAACCCTAACCCTGTCTGTAAGTTACAGACAGGGTTAGGGTTACAGATAGGGTTATGGTTACAGACAGGGTTAGGGTTACAGATAGGGTTATGGTTACAGACAGGGTTAGGGTTACAGATAGGGTTAGGGTTACAGACAGGGTTAGGGTTACACATAGGGTTAGGGTTACAGACAGGGTTAGGGTTACAGATAGGGTTAGGGTTACAGACAGGGTTAGGGTTACAGATAGGGTTAGGGTTACAGACAGGGTTAGGGTTACAGATAGGGTTAGGGTTACAGACAGGGTTAGGATTAGGGTTACAGATAGGGTTACAGACTGTAACCCTAACCCTATCTGTTACCCTAACCCTATCAGTAACCCTAACCCTGTCTGTAACCCTAACCCTGTCTGTAACCCATCTGTAACCCTAACCCAGTCTGTAACCCTATCTGTAACTCTAACCCTAACCCTATCTGTAACCCTAACCATAACCCATGTCTGTAAGCCTAACCCTAACCCTGTCTGTAACCCTAACCCTATCTGTAACCCTAACCCTATCTGTAACCCTAACCCTGTCTGTAACTCTAACCCTAACCCTATCTCTAACCCTAACCATAACCCATGTCTGTAACCCTAACCCTAACCCTGTCTGTAACCCTAACCCTATCTGTCACCCTAACCCTCTCTGTAAGTTACAGAGAGGGTTAGGGTTACAGATAGAGTTAGGGTTAAAGATAGGGTTAGGGTTACAGATAGTGTTAGGGTTACAGACTGGGTTAGGGTTACAGACTGTAACCCTAACCCTAACCCTATCTGTAACCCTTACCCTAACCCTAGGGTTACAGTCTATAACCCTAACCTTAGGGTTACAGTCTGATGACTGTGCTCGTGCGCACGTTTGGGAGATTGCAGGCGATGGGGTTTTTTCAAAGCCTATGGTCGTGCTGAGGTAGTACAGTGACAGTTAAGTGACCCAGAAAACAACGATTCTGCAGTGTGGGCCCATTGTTGACCTAGTAGGCTTTAATGATCACCTTAGATGATCACAAAGAAAATCAATGTTTTTTCTATGCAAAATTATCCAGCAGATCGCTTTTGGTCTGTTCACAATGAAGCAACGACCGTATCATCTGGGGTGTGCCAACATTGCCATTGCCAACACACTCATAGAGGTGGTCGCTTCATTGTGATATGCAAGCCCCTTCACCACAACAAGGTAACGATCACAAAGGGGAATTGACATCCACGGACACATCGTCATCATCAACCGCTTCACTTGTATCTGACAACTCAGCAAAGGAAGCAGCAGCGGGTACAACATCATCATCATCATCACACCATACGTCCATGTGTGTAATGCTGCCTGACTGAGACATATCCCTTTTATCTACATCCTCTGGCAATAATAGTTGTGCATCACTTATTTCTTCCAACTCATGTGTAAATAACTCCTCTGACAGATCAAGTGAAGCAGCTGTGATGATAGTGTTGGTGGTGGCGGCTGAGCTGGAGGAGGATGGTGTGTCAAGGTTCCGAGCAGAAGCTGTAGAAGATTGGGTGTCCTGTGTTAGCCAATCAACTATGTCCTCAGAACTTTTCGAGTTCAGGGTACATGGCCTCTGAACACTGGGCATTAATCTAGGGCCAAAGGGAATCACAGCACCAAGACAACGACGCCCCCTGCGGGGTGGCCTGCCTCTGCCTGTCATTTTTTTAGATTAGTTTAGTTGTACTATGCGTGCAAGCTACTGTGCCATCAGATATGAGTGGTGGCACTGGACAAGTGGGCACAGTATACGCTGTGAGCCTGAGACACGCTGGCAGACAACTGACTACTATTCTCTATTGCAGTGAAAATTGAGTTTTTTTATTAAATGTTATCTACTGTGCCAACAAAATATATATGAGTGGTGGCACTGGACAAGTGGGCACAGTATACGCTGTGAGCCTGAGACACGCTGGCAGACAACTGACTACTATTCTCTATTGCAATGAATTATTTTTTTTTAAATGTTATTTACTGTGCCAACAAAATATATATGAGTGGTGGCACTGGACAAGTGGGCACAGTATACGCTGTGAGCCTGAGACACGCTGGCAGACAACTGACTACTATTCTCTATTGCAGTGAATTTTTTTTTTAAATGTTATCTACTGTGCCAACAAAATGTATATGAGATGTGGCACTGGACAAGTGGGCACAGTATACACTGTGAGCCTGAGACACACTGGCAGACAACTTACTACTATTCTCTATTGCAGTCAAAATTGTGTTTTTTTAATGTTATCTACTGTGCCAATATATATATATATATATTAGGGATGCACCGAAATGGATATTTCAGAACCGAAACAAAACCGAAATTAAAAAAAAAATTCAGTCCGAAACCGAAAATTAATTTTCTTTTATTTTCCCCCTATATCAATTTTTTTTTCAAATTTTATGTATTACATGAGACATTTTAATCAGCTTCATTGATTTAAAATAACAAAAATAGAAAAGCTCCAAGTCAATATAATAAAATCCAAACTTTTATTTAAAAATTGGACACAAATAGTATATAATATAATATATTTACTGTACATAGCACATCAGAACATGGGGCACATCAGGGCACATAGCACATCAGGGCACATCAGGACATGGGACACATCAGGGCATGGGGCACGATACAACATATACTGTGCTGCAGTCAGATGGCTGCATAACATTCAACAGTAGTTTAGTTTCTTACTTTTGAAAGATGTCGGCGCTGGCTCCACCTCCTCTTGGAACTTGCACGGCACACACAGCAGCTCTCCTCATGCTTGTCTCCTCCCATGTCCCTCCTCCCATGTAACCAGGCCAGGCAGCTCACTCGCTCTCCTCCGCTCCTCCTCCCATCCCCTCCCGCCTTTGGCCACGCTGCTAGGAGGGGGCAGGGCGGCTGTAAACATAGGAGGACCCGGAGGGAAGTGTCGTGGACGCAGCGCAGCAACAGGAAGTGAGCCGTACAAACGGCAACTAAGTCCGGCTCTGGAGGTGGGTCATTATCGGCCATGTTTTATGTTGTTTCGGCATGTCCCCATAATCGCGATTTTCGGCCGATATGTATCGGCACCGATATATCGGTGCACCCCTAATATATATATATTGTGAGGGATTAACTCGGTAGCGGGTGTGTGTGACCCCCTGGATGGGTTCACTACACATTGAACTGTACAAAAAGGCACTTGAGGATGACTGAAAACAAATGATATGGTTTATTTTTCCATCTTGCGGGATACACGTGCAAGCATCAAAACAGCATAAACAAAACAAAACATAAAATAAACCCTTGCCACTTGGGGCGTCTACCTTCCCAACACAGGAACCTACCTATTGAGTCTGGCACAGCCTACTGCTGGGCAGACACTGCTGGTCCTACAGCAGAAAACAACAAAAAAATCTCTCTGATATTTCTCACACAGAAATATCCATCAGCACCTCACCTCTTCAGAAGTGCTTCTGACTGCTCCTTCACTTCACAAAGCTCCAGGATGCAGCAATCAGTCGTTATCCTTAGGCTATTTTATAGGGGCTTTAATTGCTTAATTTTGAACAGCTGAAGGCTTCTAACTCCCCAAACCTCTCTGGCCATTTCTACAGCCGACGCCCAATAGTAATTGGTGTATTGTCTACACAAGGCAGACAAGTATCTTCCATCTGGGACAACACACACAGATTTACCTGACTTCCTTTCACAAACCTCTCCCTCTTGTTTCAACCCTAGGGTTGGGACACAGGTTGCCAGGCACGCATGCACTCGGGACAAACCATCTGCATTCCCCATTTTAACACCGGGGCGATGCGTTATGACAAAACTAAATTCCTGAAGGGCCAGGAACCACCTATTTATTCTCCTATTGGTCTTCAAATTTCGGCTGAGGTACATAAGAGGGTGTTCCTTGCTCTGTAATATACTCATTTTCAGTTGTAAACCATGCAAAACCTTAATTGGTTTTTCAATGGACACAAAGGTTTCCCTCGATGGCTCAATCCCTGAAGAACTCAGCGAGTCATAACTAATACCAAGAGCTGATAACACTGTGCTCTGCAATGGATCATCCATTTGGATGCCTTCTTCAGATGCAAACACACCAAGACTGGAATCCTCCAAAGCAAGGTGACACCCAAAAAAAATCTGTTCTTCTATGAACTGGACTAAAGTCTGACGCAGAAGACCTCTGATAAACCGATGTACTAGGCGGTTTTTCTTCCCTTTGGTGCGCTAGACGGAAATCATTACTTGTCAATTCTATATTTCCAAGTTTCTTACTTTGTGATAGTTCAGACTCACAAGTATGGTGAAAATCTACCAAACCCAATGTAAGGTTTTCAGAAACTGAATCCTCGTCACTTTCTTGAAGCAACTGCTTACTCTGTGCATCACTATGCACATGCACACTGTGCACATCCCTATTCTCACCAAGAACTTGACAACTGCTATCGGACACATTATTAACTGAGCTAGACAAAATTTCTTGTCTAGCAGATACAATCACTTTTGAAATTATGTTTATGGCTAGTTGTTCAACTATCTTTGCCTCATAGTCTCCCAAAAATGTTTTAGTATTTGTTTCTTTGAAACCATCGACTATTGGACACACATTCTCATATTCTTCATTCCTTTCAAGACATTTGGAAAAAGCATCCAATAAATTACTACATTTAGCCTCTCCGACCACTTCAGTGATGGAGGTTTCACAACGTTCAGAGGGCTCACCTGCCATTACAGATTCTACATTCAAATAATTCACAGAGGAAAAAATAGCTTCAGTCTGGGTGCATATTTCTTGCAATTCAGATTCCTCAATGACCCTGCTCTGCTGATCATCAATTATGGGAAAGTCATGAATATCACCTGCCTTACTACCTTCACAAGGCTCAGTGGATATTGGACACACTTTTTCTACATAATTTAGTGCAGTGTCAGAATTTAGTTTTTCAGCTTTATTTCCATCAAGCAACTAACTGAGAACTGAAGATGTGCAAACCCCTACTTCCTGCACTTCAGCCACTTAATTTGCCCTGAAGCGGTCCGGGATTTCACTTTCAACATCACTTCCAGAAAGTTCAGCTTCATTTTCCATAAAGTCCTTCATATTTAGCTTTCTAAGAATTGCCTCCTCCTCATCATCATTAACTTCCACACATTCTTCATTATTCATTGTTAGTCCATTCTGAGTGTTGGCTGTTTCCGTAGGACAATCATCAACTTTCACATCTTCATGTTCCGTTTCTGCTTTGGTAATCTTGGTGACACCAGGAACTCCTAACTTGGCAGAGTAGTCCCAAAGAAATGAACAGTGATCCATACAGCTCTGGCACACCATCTCATCCAGGGGGGTCACACACACCCACTACCGAGTTAATCCCTCACAATATATATATATATATATATATATATATATATATATATATATATGAGATGTGGTACTGGACAGTGGGCACAGTATACGCTGTGAGCCTGAAACACACACACTGCCGGGCAGGCAACTGCAATTAGAATTGTGTTTTTTTTAAATAAATGTTTTCTACTGTGCCAACAGATATATGAGTGGTGGCACTGGACAAGTAGGCACAGTATACACTGTGAGCCTGACACACACATGCTGCCTTGCAGGCAACTGCAATTAGAATTGTGTTTTTTTATAAATGTTTTCTACTGTGCCAACAGATATATGAGTGGTGGCACAGGCAGTGGCGTATCTAGGGTATGGCAGCCATGGAAAGTGCCATGGGCGCCATATGAAGGGGGCGCTGTTGAGTGGCTGGGCAGCAAGGCACATACCAGGATCTCTTCTTCCCTCCTCCCAAGCATAGGCAGGATCTCCTTTTCAGCACCTTTTCTAATGGACAGTGGCAGCACTATCCCTGCTGCGTTCAGCCACAGCCCTCCAGTTCTCCCATTCCATCTGGTAGGATTGGCAGCGCACAAAGAAGAAGAAGGAACATCAGTTTCTCCATCTCCTCTGTGAAAACTGAGGCCTTAAGTGATGAAGATTTCATTACTTCCAGTATTGGTTCTGCATTTTCCTGGCCTTTTGTTAGCTGTTTTTTTGTTAGGTTATCTAAAAGATGGGTTTCAATTGTCTTAGCAGGGGCGCAGTCTCAGTGCTTGCCATAGGTGCTATTTTCGCTAGATACGCCTCTGGGCACAGGACAAGTAGGCACAGTATACGCTGTGAGCCTGACACACACACGCTGCCTAGTAGGCAACTGCAATTTGATTACAGAGAAGAAAAAAAATGCAGACTGATATATTAGCCTTAAAAAGGGCTTTTTGAGGTGCTGTCAGGACGCTGTCCTGACAGCAGAGATCAGATGAGTCTTTCAGGACTGGAGTGGACACTGAATACACTGGCCTAGCTATAGATTTCCCTATTAAATCAGCAGCAGCTACACTGTCCCTCCTCTCACTAAGACTGCAGATTCAGAATGAATCTAAAATGGATGCTGCCCAGGAGGTGGGAGGGTCAGGGAGGGAAGGTATGCTGCTGATTGGCTGGAATGTGTCTGCTGACTGTGAGGTACAGGGTCAAAGTTTTCTCAATGATGATGAATAGGGGGCGGATCGAACATCGCATATGTTCGCCCGCAGCGACGAATGCGAACAAGCGATGTTCGCCGGGAACTGTTCGCCGGCGAACCGTTCTGTACATCTCTAATCAGGACTGCATAAGGCACCGAGCGCAGGGGTCAATAGTGTGTAATACACAGAGCACTGGGTTTAGGAGTGAGTAACACACAGAGTACAGAGGTCATTAGTGTGTAATACACAGAGCACAGGGTTTAGGAGTGAGTAACACACAGAGTACAGAGGCCATTAGTATGTAATACACAGAGCACAGGGTTTAGGAGTGAGTAACACACTGAGTACAGAGGTCA
Organism: Rana kukunoris; assembly: GCA_029574335.1. Classification (NCBI taxonomy): domain Eukaryota; kingdom Metazoa; phylum Chordata; class Amphibia; order Anura; family Ranidae; genus Rana; species Rana kukunoris. Next base: position 104,292 of record JAJQKJ010001535.1, read on the forward strand.
TTAGTGTGTAATACACAGAGGACAAGAATCAGAACTGCATAAGGCACATAGCGCAGGCGTCATTAGTGTGTAATGCACAGAGCACATGGATTAGGAGTGAGTAATACACATAGGGCAGGAGTCATTAGTGTGTAATACACAGAGAATAAGAATCAGAACTGCATAAGGCACAGAGCGCAGGGGTAATTAGTGTGCAATAGACAAAGCATATGGATAGGAGTAACACACAGAGGATAGGGGTTATTAGTGAGTAAACACACAGAGAGCAGAGGTCATTAGTGTGTAACACACAGAGGATAGGGGTTATTAGTGAGTAAACACACAGAGGACAGAGGTCATTAGTGTGTAATACACAGAGGACAGGGATCAGAACTGCATAAAGCACATAGCGCAGGGGTCATTAGTGTGTAATACACAAAGCATATGGATTAGGAGTGAGTAACACAGAGAGGACAGAGGTCATTAGTGTGTTATACACAGAGCACAGGGTTTAGGAGTGAAAGTCATGAGTGCAAAATGCACAGAGCACAGGGGACAGATGTGTGCAATGCACAGAGAAAAGGAGTCAGGAGTATAAAATGCAAATAGCACAGATCTCCCCCATTCCAGTACAAATTGCCCCCTTCCCTCCCTGAGGGAGGTTGATGTGTTGGGACCAAAGTACTGAACATGGATGTATTGGCACCCAAGGTGAGATATTTGAGGGACACGCCCACGGTGCCCGGCACTAGAGACACCCATGTCTAATGGTCAATAGGAAACTTTGCAACGGAGTTACAAAATCTATTCCAGTGACTGGTCTGCTGTGCATAATTGGTTGTGTATATATTTTATTTGTATATAGGTCGGAAGATGATGACAGTCCTATCCCATGGCACAAGCCATAAGTGGCTAACACTTTGTCAGCCTCCTTTGTTGATAGACAGCTGCCAAAAGGATCGGATATTCTGTCAGGATTAGCAAATATAGAGGGGACTATTGACTGACTATGACATATGTGTCATTTTTTATTTAATTTTGCCCATCGTTCCACTTTAACATTTATTTATGTTGAAGCAAAAACTGGTATATGGCACCGATGCACATCCATTCCTTAGCAATCTTCACGGAACCGGTTGGATGATTTTTGATGCAATGCACCTGCTACTGTATACATATTTTTCAAACATTTAAACCCTGGAACCGGCCCTGAAAATTAAAGGCTGAGCCCAACGGCTGAAAATAGCAGGTTTTCTTTGATGAAACAGAAAAATATGTTATTTGGAGTCTTTCCAAAGTAGAAATAAATCCAGGGAGCTCACAGAGGCAGAAAGTAGACAGGAAGACAATAAAAATAAAGTTTTCAGTTCATTTCATTGCACCGTGCAGACCATAACATGACAAATCAGGTAAGCAGTGACATCTCAGCGGAGGTCATAAGATCACCTCAGTCTGGTCAGTTCTGCCTCCACCTCATCATCCTGACACCCTCGCCTCGCTCTTGCTTTAATATGTTTTATGGCTTCTCTTTTTTTTATAAATTGGAAATGTGTCCATTCAATGATAATAAAAGCATTAACTTTCCATTCTGTCTGGAAACTGTCTGTTTCCCAGCCCTGGGTGTTCGCCCCGCCAAATGCCCTGCAATGCACTGCGCACTGCGCCCAAGCAGGGAGCAGTAAAAGCTGGTTGCGGAGCCTTATTAACTGGTGAGTCCTCAGCTGTCAATGGGCTTCCATGCTGAAAGCCGAATAATAAAAAAAAAAAAAACTGCCAGTATAAGTAAAAAAAAAACCCGGCGTGGGGTCCCCCTCCCCTAGTCCATTCAAGACCCTTTGGGTCCTTTGGGGGCTTCCAGATTCTGGTAAGCCCTCTGCCTGCATGCCACCACAACCACCAGCCAGGGTAACATGGGGACTGGGGGGGGGGGAGTGTAGAGACAGAAGGGTCTGGTATGGACTAGGGGGGGGGGGGGCATTATATATTTTTTGCTTTTTTTCAATAGCCGGGTGCCAGGAATTGCAACCATGAGTCAATTTAAATGTGATTTGACTAGTTTTTTTTTCTTTCAAAATTTCTTTTTTTGCTGCAGCGTGTTCTATACATGGTACACATGCGCCACTTTACAGACAGACTAAGATGACCCCCCAGGCACTATATTTAGAGGAATTATTAATTTGTATTGTTGCGTCGGCCAGTTCCCCTTAACCAATGGTTCATCAGCCGTCAGCGGGTTTCTTCACTGACAGCTGAATGTAAAAAAAGAATGCTGGCAATAAAAAACCCTTCGGGTCTGGTATGGATTTGAGGGGAACCCCAAGCCAAAATGAAAAAATAAATAAAAAATAGCGTGTGCCCCCCCCCAAAATCCATACTAGATCATTATCCAAGCATGTAGGGGGGTGGCCCCCCTCCTGAACCATACCAGACCAGATGCCCTCAACGTGTGTGTGCTTTGGGGCAGCAGGGCTCTGCCCAAAGCACATTGTCCCCATGTTGATGGCTGCGTGTAAATATGGATAGGTCAATTAGATTAAAGTGGTTCTAAAGACTAAAGTTGTTTTACCTTCATGCATTCTATGCATGAAGGTAAAAAAACTTCTGTGTGCAGTTTACCCTCCCCAGCCCCCCCGATCCTTTCTGGAACCCCCTTTGATCCAGCAATGTTCATAATAACCTTGACTGGATGGGGACTCTCCCTCCTCATTGGCTGATACAGCAGTGGGTCAATCACGACCAGTGAGTCAATGAGGAGAATGCAGGGGGCAGAAGCTTCCTGATGACGCACAATATTTGCGAAATGCACTGAGGCCTGCACAGTGGCCACGATTGAAGTCACGTTCAGTTGGGCAGCTGCAACATTTCTGGCCAGTGGAACGCACGCTGGCTCAGCTGAGCAGCGATTCCTTAGTACAGAAAGGCTGTCTGTGTTGGTGCTTACCTGAAGCACCATCAAAATGTAAGTGCATTACTTTGTAGCAAGATACTACACTATATTATGCCATATATCTCTTTGCCATTCACTTATTGCCTATGGAGTGGAAAAACCACTGACATATGTGGGATTTAATAGCACAGTAGCTGTGGGAGAGTATGGAGACATCTCTGGAGTTGATTCATAAACCAAGTAGGCCTTCTTTGGCCATTCGGAGTTGGTGATTGAGAATTGTTGCCCTCACGGTGGTGGAGCACAACTGCTTTTACACTGGCAGCACCCGGGCGCCGGCGGTAAAGCGCCGCTATTTTTAGCGGCACGTTACCATTGTTTTTGCAGCTATTAACTCCTGCTAACTGGCAGAAAGGGGTTAAAAGCACTGGCAAAGTGCCCCTTTGCGGGCGCTTCGCCGGAGCTTCCCATTGATTTCAATGGGCAGGGGCGCTGTAGGAGCTGTGTATACACCGCTCTTACATCGCCTCAAAGATGCTGCTTGCAGGCAGGGCTGGTGCAAGGATTTTTGACACCTTAGGCAGAACCTAATTTTGCCGCCCTCCCTTGGCTCCACCCATGACTCCACCCCTTTTGCCCTGCCCATGTATACCCCACCTTTTTAATGAAGCGCCCATCAAATGAATCCCACCAGCGCCCATCAATGCAGCCTACCAACGCCCATCAATAAAGCCCACCAGCACCCATCAAATGAAGCCCACCAATGAAGCCCACCAGCGCCCTTCGAATTCAGCCTACCAGTGCCCATCAAATGAAGCCCACCAACGCCCATCAATGCAGCCTACCAGCGCCCATCAATGAAACTCACCAGCGCCCATCAATGAAGCCCAAAAGAGCCTTAAATTCAGCCTACCAGTGCCAATCAAGGCAGCCTACCAGTGCCCATCAATGAATGTTTGCTTGCTTCCATTCATTTGGGGAGTTGGGACATCCCTAATGCTTGTTGCAGAGAAAAGAGATTAGGAACACAAGTGGCCGGGTGCCCTTGGCAGCATTGCGCCCTAGGCGGCTGCCTAGTTTGCCTAGTGGTAGCACCGGCCCTGCGTGCAGGACTTTTTTTACCGTCTTGCCACTGCACCGCTCCAGTGTAAAATCCCTCGGGCGAGCATGCATATTCATGCATGCTCGCTCCCGAACCCCATTCCGTGTGTCCATAAGGCAAACAGAGCAGGACTTGGCCTCGCCCTCCTCTCTCACTTGCCGGGACAGAATCTGCTCTCATGCTCTCATGCACATCCCTGGATCAGGATCAGGCGCAGGTAAATCACCCTTGAAGGTTTTTTACATTCATGCATGAAGTTAGAACCTCTAATGATGTATAGACTGTGGGCCAGATTCTCAGAGGCGCTACGCCTGCGTAAATGTATATGCGCGGCGTAATAGTAAATGTTCGCCTGCGTATCGATGCGCGGTAAACACAGAACCACATACGCGCGAAATTTGTTTCCGTCTGGCCGGCGAAAATGCATTAAGCTAGCGCGGCGTAGGCGCATAGTTACGCATGAAAAATATTCAGTTCCCATTGAATTAGCACGCAAATATGCAAATGAGGGAGATGCGCGTATTCCCGAAACTACGCGCGTCCGGCGTTGGCTACTCGTGGTGCGCGTAACTCGAAAGCCTTGAGTAAACATACCCCTCATAAAAGCACGGGTAACTTTGCTCAAGGCCGTGTGCAAGTCAGCTGGAGAGCAACTACAGCAGCACCGTAACGGACTAGCTGAGCAATCACACTTACTGGACAAGACATTCGTATGCCAATGATGCCAGGGCCAGCCATGGTCTTATCACTACTAAGGTATGCAGAGGAAGAGGCGCATAGAAGGAGGAGTAGGAGGAGGGGGGCACGTGAGAGGATCTACCGAGCGCGCATGAGGCTCTTTGGCATGGGTGATGAGGAGGTGTATCGCATCTTCAGATTCAGCCCTGCTGCCATCCTGGAAATAATCACAGCCCTGCAGGATGACATCACCAGCCAGACATACCGCTCACGTGCACTGCAGCCACTGGTGAAGGTACTGGCAACACTGCATTTCCTGGCCAGTGGATCATTCCAGCGTACAAGTGGAGTGGTGGCTGGGATGTCACAAACCAGCATAAGCAGATGTCTGCACCAGGTTGTCCCTGCAATCCTCAGACGCATGTCCAACCAGTTCATCAGACCCACCACTGAGCACCTGCGGCAGAAGGCAATGACAGATTTCTACAGAATTGACGGATTCCCACGCACCATCGGGGCCATTGATTGCACACATGTGGCACTCCAGCCCCCCAGTGCCACAGAGCACATATACCGCAATCGGAAGCATTGGCATTCCATCAACGTACAGGTGATAGCCGATGCCAAATACCTCATATGGCACGTCCGTGCCAAAGACCCCGGGTCCAGCCATGACAGCTACATCTACCGTCAAAGCAACATCCCAGAAGATTTTGAGTAGGACATGTATGGGGACAGCTGGCTGGTTGGTGAGTGACATGGGTGGCAGCCATGACTATCCCCTCCCATGATGCACAACAGAAGTGGCACATGCATGACTACCATCCTCCTGTCTTTTCCCTTACAGGTGACTCTGCATATACACTGGGACCCCATCTCATGACTCCTTTCCGGAACCCCCAAACCAGAGGAGAGAGAAGATACAATGAAGCACACATCAAAACCCGTGCAGTGGTGGAGCGCACATTTGGCCTCCTGAAGTCCCGTTTCCGATGCCTGGATAAGTCTGGGGGGGCCCTATTGTATTCCCCCAACTTTGTGGGTCAGATCATTGGTGCATGTTGTATTCTGCACAACTTTGCCATGCGAAAGGGCCTGCACATTGCCCTACGTGATGACCTGACCCCCCAACCACACAGCCCCCCCCCGCCAGAGGAGACCCCGTCAGCTGATGGAAGAGCAGTCAGGAGGGTCCTCGTGTTACGAATCTTTGACCGTTAAACACACACATACAGCATGGCACACAGACAATGCACGCGTGTACACCACTGATGTCCCTAGATCACACACACCACATGCACATCGCATTGGATTAGCCCAAGTCCAGCATGTAGGAGTTGGGAGCAGCAACGCCACGTCAAGGCCCCAATGATGTTGCTGTCCATTCATACACCTTTCACACATCATTCATACAGCCGTGGGGTTAACTTCACCTCCACGGCCGAGGGTGACACCCCTTACTGTCAGGAGTGCCACCCTCTCACATTCACACACCATTCACACTGCACCGTGTGCAGTATCCAAAAATAAATAAAAAAAGCTCTTATCCAGAGCACAAAAATAAATAAAAAAAGCTCTTATCCAGAGCACAAAAATAAATAAAAAAAAAGCTCTTATCCAGAGCATAACCAAAAAATAAAAAAGCTCTTATCCAGAGCATAATAATAAAGAAAAATAAAATTAATGGGCCTGGCGGGGGCTCTGCCTGGTGCCACGGGTCCTGCCCCTCACTTGCCTGGGGGCAGCCACAGATGGGGGGGGGCAGCAGGTTGAGGAGGAGCATCCCCACGTCCCTCCCTGGCTGCCTGCATGCCCTCCAGGGCAACCGCTATGCGGGTCTGCACAGCAGTCTGCGCCTCGACAGCAAGGCGCAGGGCATGAACCTCCCCCACAAGTTCCGAGGTGTTTTCCTGCAGCTCCCCCAAGCTGGTCAGCGTTGCTGCGCTGTTAACAGCAACATCCTGGATGGCATCTGTTATATTGTCCGAGGATGCCAGGCTGTCGGCCAGGCGCCTCATCTCCTCCACGACCTCGGCCAGGTGCTGATTTTGCTGGTCCTGCTGTCTGACCAGCTCTTCCGGCAGGACCTTATGAACACCCCTGGTCTTGCACGTCGCCTTGCGGGGAGTGGCAGGGGACCGGGCATAAGGGGAGGATGTTGAGGGGCCGGAGATGAGGGGGGGGAAAGAGAGGGACTGGAGAGGTTGGAGGGGGACACTGAGGGGTTCGCTACAGGTAGAGGAATAGCCTGGGCTGGTCCGGCCAACCCACCATCCTCCTCCACAACAACATAGAGGGCCTGGTCCTGGACTACCACACCCTCCTCAACCACCTCCTCCGTTGAGGTGTGCCCACTTCCCTCCAAGTCCTGTTCCAGGGGGGCAGCCAGAGGGACTGGATCTTCAGGGGATGGATCCTGATGGGCCCTGGCCTCAACAGATGGCCCCGCTCCCTCCTGCACATCTGTGGATGACACAAAAGATGCCCATGTTGGTGGACCCACACACTTGGCACATGTTCCCTTCCACCCCCATACATGTACACAACAGATAGAATATAAAACACACTTACCTGTCCTCACGGCTGGCTTCTGGGACTCATAGCCCCCAACTCCCTCTACCTGCTCCGTCTGTAGGCAGCGGGCAACCACCTTCTCCTCCTCAGTCAGGCGGACAGGGCAGGGTGGGCCCCCTCCAGTGCCCTTGGCATGCCGAGCTATGGCAGCCAGCTTGCCCTTCACATGACGCCGCAGGTCATTCATTTTCTTCTGAATGTCCTGCGGTGTCCGTACCTCATGAGAGAGGGCATTGACCTGGCACGCGACCCTCATTAAAATCTGATCCCTCCGGGACTTGCTGGTCCGGGCACTGTCAGCACCATGGAGCCGCGAATCAAACTTCTCCATGGCCCTGACGACAATGGCCCTCTCCTCTGGGGAGAAATTCTTCTTCCTCCTCTCCTTAACCACGGTTGTCATGTTGTCCAGCACAAACTTTGGCCGTCACTATCGAAAAAATGGGAGACGTTTGCGCTGCACGGGCGCATGTGTGGGCGCATTATATACCCTGCGCCGGCGCATCGTAGGGAGGCTTTGCGCATGCGCAGAAGGCATCCACGTCACGGCGCGGGTCAACCACGTCATGGCGCGGGTCATCCATGTCACGGCGCATGCTCCGTTCGTCCCGGCCTGCATTTGCATGGGGTCACGCTTCATTATAATGCAACACGCCCACTTCCCTCCTACTTTGGAGTTGCGCCGGATTACGCCCATGATTTTACGCGACGCAGGCGCATCTTGGAGCGCATTTACTTAGGGAATACGGTACTTGCCACTCCGTGTTACGTCGGCGTAGTGCATCTGAGATGCGCAACGCCTGCATAATTAGGCGCGCATCTACGAGAATCTGGCCCTGTGTCATTATATTCTACTTTAGAACATTTTCAGAGCCCTGTTTGCTGAATGTGATCTATAACGTTGTTAGCAACATTTCCAAAAGGCTACAAAAATCCTGTTTTACTCTCATTTCTTTTAATCAGGTTCAGATTTATTTCATAATCTCAATGTGTTTATTAGTGCTAAAAGCCCATGAAAGAGCAAAGTAATGTATTTTTAATGGATAGTAAAATACTTTATCACATTGCTACAAGCTATCGAATAAAGAACATCATAAACCAAATGCGCTGAGAGGTATTTATAAAAAAAATAAAAGGTCCAATTTCTCAGATTCTTGGCTTAATTTTAACTGGTAAATAACAAACATTTACAACAGGGGTTTATTATGAAGCAACAAAGTGGCATCCTTTGCCACATTTATTACAGAGTTTTTTGTAAATTTCTCACTTTGCAACATTTTTGAATGCAAATCCAAACTTTTCCACTTTTTATAGTGAAAGTACAAATGTCCAACTTTGCAAGTTTTTGGAGTGTGTCTACATTCCACCAAAAAGAGCAGTGGTGAGGTCAGAACTGATGATGAATGAGAAGACCTGGCTTCCAGTCTGCATTCCAATTCATCCCAAAGTGTTCAGTAGGGTGGAGGTCAGGGCTCTGTGGAGGCCACTTGAGTTTTCCACACCAACCTCATCAGACCATGACTTAAAGTGATTGTAAACCCTCAGGTAGAACTTTCACCTACAGGTAAGCCTACATTAAGGCTTACCTGTAGGTGCTATCAAAATCTCTTTGCAAAAAAGACTGTACTGATGTCTACGGTGCATGCGTGCCTTTTTATGAATGGCATCATGCCGAAAGTGATGGCTCCAGTGCGCATTCGCAGGGGAGACGTCACACGCGGTCACGTGACTCGGGCCAGTCACAGAGCCAGAGTTCCCGGACCCCAGAAGAAGAGGGGTGAAGAATGGCGCTCGCTACTAGCGAGGGCTTCTCCTGCAGGTAAGTGACACATAAGGGGCTACTATGCCATCCATAGTAGCCCATTATGCTTTACCTTTGCAGGGAAACAAAGAGGAAGTTTACTTCCTCTTTAATGGCTCTGGCTTTCTTATGGCTTTGGCTTGTGTCAATGTCATCCATTTGACATCAGTTTGAGATGCGTCTGAGATCATTCAGAATTCATTGACAGGTTCATTTTTCCTGCATGCAGTTGACCTCCTTCTTACCTGTATTTGACCTGCTTTAGGCAGGTTTTGCATTCCCATAGACTTGTATGTGAATGCAAAATCAACCCCAAAGAAGGGGTTAAAAGTGCCCGTCTTGCCGTGCTTTTGAAGCTCTGCCCATTCACTTCAATAGGCAGGGTTTTTGGAGTGATGTATACATCGCTCCCAAACCACCCCAAAGATGCTGCTTGCAGGACTTTTCCCAACGTCCCGCAAGCGCACCGCTCCAGTGTAAAAAGTCAAATTGAAATGAATTGGAGGCGGATTTCAGACCTCAGTGTGAAAGGGCTCTTACTGTCTACACACTAGCATGTGAATGCATTATTAGGCACACTATCCTAATGGACTTTTTCATTACCCTTCTTTACCATAAACCTGGCAGGAGACCAAAATAGTTGAAAAAAAGACTAACAACATTGAACTATAGGAGCCCTTTCACACTAGGATGGTGTGGGTGGTAGCGGTAAAGAGCCGCTAGTTTAAGCAGCGATTTACAGCTGTTATAGCGACACATTTCAGCCGCTAGTGCCCCCCACCAGTGGTCGAGAAAAGGGTTAAAAGCGCACATGTTGTTGTGCTGCCGAAACGTTTGGCAGGCACTTCGACAACGCTGCCCATTCATTTCAATGGGTAGGGGTGGTGGAGGAGAGCTGTATACACAGCTCCTGCACTGCCCCAAAGATGCCGCTTGCAAGACTTTTTTTCCCGTCCTGCAAGCGAACCACCCTAGTGTGAAAGCACTCAGGCTTTCACACTGGGGAATCGCTTTTCAGGCGCTATTTTTGAAAAGTGCACCAGTGTTAAAGGGGTCTAAGGGGGTTATTTACTAAATGCAAATCCATTTTGCACTATAAGTGCACTGCAAGTTGAAAATGGAACTTGGAAGTGCAGTTGCTGTAGATCTGAGGGAGACATGCAAGGAAAATAAAAACAGCATTTTTGCTTGTATATGATTGGATGATAAAATCAGCAGAGCTTCCCCTCATTTCAGATCTTCCCCTCATATTTACAGTGACTGCACTTTCAATAAACCCCTAAGTGAGGGGTGCCCAACCAGTGGCCTGGGGGCTACATGTGGCCTGCGACCTCCCGCTCTGGGATACAATAGAATACTATTATTAAAGGTCAGTTTATTACTAAAATCACAATGTATATATGGGGATATCTGTTCTGCAGTGGTTACTGGGCTGCTTTCAAACGGATCCGCAGGTGCAGAGCAGCGCACCTGCGGGTTACCTGCACTGAGCCATAGGCCCCTTTGACACGATCAGTCCGACCCAATTGGACCCTCTATTCACCTCTAAGGTCGCGTACACACGAATAAATAAATCCGATCAAAGCGGTCTGACAGACCGTTTTGATCGGATTTGTCTGCTGGGCTATTTTGGTTTGATCGTGTACACAAACCAAAATCCCCGCCGGCAGACAGCGCGGTGACGTGGCGGTGACGTTGACGCCGCCACGTCACCAAACCAGGAAGTAAAATACTTCCACGCATGCGTCGATATGCGTGCAGATATGTCCGCTGGTTAGTGTACTAACCAGCAGACGTGTCGGACAGACGGGTTTCCAGCAGACAGATTTTAAAGCATGCTTTAAAATTAGTCTGCTGGTAAAACCTGTCTGCTCGCCCGTACACACGATCTAATTTGTCTGCTGAAACGGTCCATTGGACCGTTTCCAGCAGATAAATTCGATCGTGTGTACGCGGCCTAAGGAGTAGCTGATGTAAGTGTCCGTTTACAAACGCCTACCTCCAATCCGATCCGCAGAAAAAAAGTAGAGTGGGCTCTATAGAGTAGAGTGGGCTGCCATCCACTCCTCATTGTGGCCCGCGACCGGTTACCAAGTCGCTTAGGTGGCCCTCGCTCTTCAAAAGGTTGGGTACCTTCGCCCTAATGCCGCGTACACACGGTCGTTTTTTGTGATGAAATAAAATGATCGTGTGTGGGCAAAACTTTGTTTCGTGACGCATTCATGGCAGCACACACTGGGTTGTGACTCTGCCCCCACAACCTGACAGGATTGGTTAGCTATAAATTTGAAGTGGAGACACCCGGCATCATTCTCTTTTTTTATCCTCACCTGACAGGACGTGGACGTACAGCTTGCCTCCTACCGGTATCGCCCCATTAGGTTCAGCCTCTCCTGTTTGGAAGTCCCCCCTGTACAGTCTCTAATAGAGCTTTATGGGGGGAACCCCGCTCTGGTGGTCTCAGGAGTTAAAATCCCGGCAAAATTCTGGCATTTTACAAGCTCTAAATGAGTTTATACTTGGCAGTGGCACTCCTCCCTTCCTTTCAGTACCCCCTCAGTCTGCTGTACCTATCTTTAATTTTTCCCCTTACTTTTTTTTTTTGTCTCTGAACCAGCAGACTTGCTGGGCTAGGTTGTCCCATGTCCCTCCGTTCCGCAGCGTCTCCCTGGCCGCTCTGCGCATGCGCGCAGCGGAGTGATAACGCCGGTGGCCTTCCCTGCCCTCATCCAAGATGGCGCCTTTTTGCTTTCCTCCAGCTGCTGCATCTGCTGCTGTCTTTGTGCACTTCATGGAGCCCTAGCAGACCACTACCAGCAAACAAGGTATGGAGGCCATCATAGAACTAGGTAAGTAGTGAAGAGACAAAAAAGAGCCGGCCTCTGAACACTGCTTTTTTTTGCAGTCCCACCAGGCCAAAAGATGTAAGCCCACGGCACAGGGAGAGATCCAGGCATATATCAAGCAGGAGATCCCGCAGAAGCCGATCAAGATCTTCCTCCCGCTACCATCGGTCTAGGCATAGCCGGTCACGCCGCAGCCGATCCCGCCACAGCAGGTCTCATCGGAGACGGTCTCCCTCATTGCACCGCGAACGCGACCATACCCGTCCTGCGGCTAATGCCTGCTGGGTGTGCGGTGCCATTGCATTGCCAGGAAAACTAGCCTGTCGCACCTGCTTTAATGAAGCAACCGGAGAAAGGGAGGCGGACGCCAGAACAGCTACAGATCTCGCTAGAGAGCCAGTACGGGAATCAATCTGGACCGTGGCTCCTCTGGCCTGTGATGATCCCACCCCAGGCACCTCCTCATCGGCTTTCGGCTCTTATGCCCAGCTAGCGGGGACCCTTTCTGACCATGAGGAGCATGAGATGGTCTCGGGATTTGACTTTAGTTTAGTCGAACCCTTTGCACGCTCTGTTAAAGAGGCTATAGGCTGGGAAGAACCCGTAGCAGAACAACTGAAGGTTGGGAAGTATTTTCCCGAATTAAGGAGGGACCCCAAACTATTTCCTTTCATAGAAGAATTGGAGGATCTCATTAAAGATGAATGGGAAAAACCTGACAAGCGGCCTGGTCTGTCTAATAAACTCGCTAAGCTGTACCCTCTGAAGGAGTCTAAAGTTTCTTCCCTCATTAACGCTCCCGTTGTTGATTCATCCCTGATGCGGCTCGCCAGGCATGTCACTTTACCTATAGAGGACGCTGTCTCGTCCCGAGATGTTCTCGACCGCAAAATGGACTTGGAGTTTAAAAAAAGCATACTCTTCGGCAGGGGGAGCATGTAGACCAGCTATTGCCACAACGGCTGTCGCCAGGGCCATGTCCGCATGGGCACTTAACGCGGAGAAGGCCCTCCTAGAGGGTACTGACCAGGGGGAGGTGATATCCTCTTTGCAAGAGATCAGGCTAGCAGGCGACTTCGTGGCAGGGGCCTCAGTAGATGTCATTTGCTCCTCGGCTCGTTCCATGTTAGCTTCAGTGATGGCCCGCAGAGCCCTATGGCTCAAACCCTGGGTCGCCGACACAACTTCTAAATCTAACTGGTGCAAGATAACGTATGATGGCATAAACCTGTTCGGCGCAAAATTAGACTCGGCAATCTCCAAAGTTACTGGGGGAAAGTCGGGGCTTATCCCCTCGGACAGGAGGCCCAAGCCCCAGAGGGGGCCTACCTTCAGGCGTAATCTGCCTGATAGATATAGGGAAGCCAGAACCTATCGTCCCGGTAGGGAATTCAGAAGAGATTGGAGAACTACTCGTCCCCCCTTCACAAAGGCTCAGAAGACCAAGGCCATTACCACAGGGTACCAACAAAAGTCCTTTTGAAGGCTTGCCTGCCCACCCAGCTCAGGTGGGCGCCAGGCTCAGGAATTTTGCGCAAGTCTGGTCAGATCACATAAAAGACCCATGGATTCTTTCTACGATCAAACAGGGCCACAAGTGGAACTTTATGGGAGCATTGCCTCACACTGTCTTCCAACCCACCAAAGGTCCTTCTTCCCTGGACAAAAGGAGGCTTCTCATTCAATACATTTCGGATTTAATTCGGAAGGGAGCAGTCGTGGAAGTTCCTTCACACCAAAGGGGCAGGGAATTTTATTCTCCTCTATTTTTGGTACGAAAGAAGTCAGGGGATCTTCTGCCCGTGTTGGACCTCAAACGTCTCAACAGAAGAATTCAGATAGAAGCTTTCAAGATAGAGAGTCTCCAGTCTATCCTTCTGGCAGTGAACCTAGGAGATTGGGGTGTTCCCAGGCAGTTATAGCAACCTTAATGCAGGCCAGGAAGGTCTCTACAAACACCGTTTATACCAGAATTTGGGAAAGATTCACCCACTTGGCGCAACTTAAAGGTTGGAATCACATCTCGCCAGATCCTTACCAAGTCCTAGAGTTCCTACAAACGGGAGTTGACAAAGGCCTAAGTTCAAGCATTCTAAAGGTACAGATCTCTGCTCTGTCTGCCAAGACTGGTACTAGATGGGCCCTGCACCCCTTGATTATCCAGTTAATGCAGGCCTGTATGAAAATCAGACCGCCCAGAAGACCGTCCTTTCCGGCCTGGGACCTTTCGGTGGTCCTGGAAGCACTATCCAATCCCCCCTTCTTCCCACTCAGCTCAATCTCCTTATGGGACCTGACCTTGAAGTTGTCCTCCCTCATTGCCATTTCTTCAGCTAGGAGAGTGTCGGACTTACAAGCTCTCATGTCTAGAGAACCATGCTTAGTTTTTCTGCCAGACAGCGTGGTGCTGAGGCCTTCAGACCGCTTCCTCCCCAAAGTTACCTCGTCCTTCCACTACGGCCAGGACATCGTCTTGCCATGCCTTTCTAACGAAAATGGTGAGCCTCGTGCCTTGGACATCAAGTCTACAATTTCCAGCTACCTGTCGGCTACCATCCACCTTCGGTCGACGGACGCCCTCCTGATTATACCTCACGGAGCCAGGCGAGGCCAAGCAGCCACTTCCCGGACCATCGCCTCTTGGCTAGTCAAGGCTATTGAGAAAGCATACTCAACGGTTGGAGATCCCGGAAGGCATCATGGCGCATTCAACTATGGCAGTGGCAACCTCTTGGGCAGCTTACTGTGGGGTCTCTTCGGAAACCGTCCTCCAAGCATACATTTATCTCCCACTACAGAGTGGACTCCGCTCTTTTGGCTACAGCTGAATTCGGCAGATCTATCTTCAGGGCCAATTCTTCTGCTCTATAGGGAATAAATACTTTGTTGCATTGAACCCTTCCGACTGGCGAGTTATTTCCCAGTGTGTCCTGCCATGAATGCGTCAGGAAAATGGAAAATTGTATACTCACCTTTCCGTAATTTTCCTTTCCTGACGCATCTTCATGGCAGCACACAACTGCCCACCCTATTGTTCAATAAGGATATGTACGGAGAATGATGCCGGGTGTCTCCACTTCAAATTTATAGCTAACCAATCCTGTCAGGCTGTGGGGGCGGAGTCACAACCCAGTGTGTGCTGCCATGAAGATGCGTCAGGAAAGGAAAATTACGGAAAAAAAGGGAAAAGTGCAGCGCCAAAACAATGACTTGTAAAATGTATAAAGGGTCCACCTATAAGGGTAGATCCGCTAATGGTGAAATCGTATAAAAGGAGTGAATCCTCATCCGTCCACCAAGGCAAAGATATAAATATCTAGTGGAACTGTGTACAAAATGGTGAATCTAAGGCCTCGTACACATGATCAAATCTGTCCGCTGGAAACGGTCCACCGGACCGTTTCAGCGGACAGATTCGATCGTGTGTACGGCCGAGCCGACGGATTTGGCCACCCGACAGATTTCAAAGCATGCTTTGAAATCTATCGGGTGGGAATCCGTCCGCCCGACATGTCTGCTGGTTAGTACACTTACCAGCAGACATGTCGTCCCGCACCGCCGCCGCACCGCCGCCGAATGGATTCGGCGCATGCGCGGAAGTGTTTTACTTCCTGGTGCGGTGACGTGGCGGCGTCAACGTCACCGCCACGTCACCGACACGTCAGCGCGCTCTCTGCTGGCGGGGATTTTGGTTTGCTCGTGTGTACACGCGAGCAAACCAAAATCCCAGCAGACAGATTTGTTCAAATCTGTCGGACGGACAGATTTGAACAAATCTGTCTGCTCGTGTGTATGGGGCCTAACAACAAAAGTAATGATAAAGTCCCATATAAAAATAGGTGTTCTTTGGATTCTCATGAGTGCAAGCAGACAGAAATATTCCCCTCTGTTAAGAGCTCCACATCTTCATAAAGATATTCCTTGGCATGTAAATAAGATAAATACGCTTACCAGCTGTTGATGACCCGCAACTCACCATATGGTGGGTAGGTCTTGAAGGCTTGTATGGGCCAACCGCCCCCTTTGGACTTGGATGTAGATGGTTTCGTCTGCATAGACATCAACAGGGGCTTGGAACTCAGTCCAAAGGGGGGCCGTCGGCCCATACAAGCCTTCAAGACCCACCCACCGTATGGTGAGTTGCGGGTCATCAACAGCTGGTAAACGTATTTATCTTATTTACATGCCAAGGAATATATTTATGAAGATGTGGAGCTCTTAACAGAGGGGAATATTTCTGTCTGCTTGCACTCATGAGAATCCAAAGAACACCTATTTTTATATGGGACTTTATCATTACTTTTGTTGTTAGATTCACCATTTTGTACACAGTTCCACTAGATATTTTTATCTTTGCCTTGGTGGACGGATGAGGATCAGGCATGGACTGGCCATAGGGACTACAGGGAGTTTCCCGGTGGGCCGATGGCTCAGTGGGCCGGTTTCAGTGACAGCCTGTCAAAGTAATGGCTGTGCAGCTCGCCCTTCACTTCATGCAGTGATGTGAGAAGGATGAGAAAAATACAGAGAAGAATAAGTGAAATAATAAGAGGTGAGGACTCCTTATGTTATGCTACTTATAGTTTATATACTGTTTTTGTGCTTGTTAGCAAACTTAAAGTGGGCCGGTCTGGATGAAGTCCAGGGCCAAATTTTGGTCTCAGTCCACCCCTGATGAGGATTCACTCCTTTTATACAATTTTCACCATTAGTGGATCTACCCTTATAGGTGGACCCTTTATACATTTTCCAATTCATTGTTTTGGCGCTGCACTTTTCCCTTTTTTTCTTTGTACCTGCTATCCACTGGTGTGCTGGTTGCCTTAATACCTGTATGTACATTTATTTGTATTTACTTAGTTATATTTCTTACCATTTTCTACTATTTAGCGCAATATTTTTTATATATATTGAAAATTACGGAAAGGTGAGTATACAATTTTCCATTTTTATGTCTTCTGAAAAACGAAAATTTTTTTTTCGAACATGCTTCAATTTTTTATGTCGTTTTTCAGAATGATGTTTTTTGTGTCATAAAAAATGATCGTGTGTACGCTAAAACGACGTTTAAAGCGACGTTTTAAACCCGTGCATGCTCAGAAGCAAGTTATGACGCGAGCTTGAATGGAACAGAGTGCCGTTGTACGTGGTGTACGTAACCGCACTTTGCAAGAGCTTTTTCAGAGAACGATGGTGTGTAGGCAACGTCGTTTTTAAAATGAAGAAAAACGTTTTAAAAAACGTTGTTTTTTTTTCATGAGATTAAACTACGTTTTTTACAAGACAAAAAACGACCGTGTGTACGCGGCATTAGTGTTATAGTCAGTAATTTCTCACAACTTTCCATTTATGGCTACATGTTCATGCTATACATCAAATAAGACAGTAGATGGCAGTAGATATTCATTAAAACAGCTTTTGCAAAATGATACGCTTATTCTAGGGTTTAGAATTGATATTGCCCTCATAGAGACATAGGGGCTGATTTACTAATGAATCTGCGCTGCGCCGGTACATGCCTTAATTAGTGCGCTGGATGAATCCCTAATTAGGCGCATGAACCGGCGGCAGCAGCAG
Organism: Rana kukunoris; assembly: GCA_029574335.1. Classification (NCBI taxonomy): domain Eukaryota; kingdom Metazoa; phylum Chordata; class Amphibia; order Anura; family Ranidae; genus Rana; species Rana kukunoris. The sequence continues at coordinate 121,736 of JAJQKJ010001535.1, forward strand.
CGCGATGTGATTGATAAGTAAAGCCGCCGCCGAACTCCCTGTATAAGTCTATGGGGGGAAATCTTAATAGTGAATTTTAAAGGCTAATCTGCAAGTTTTGTCCTAAAAAGTGTTTGGGGACCTCAGTCCTGCCCCAGGGGACATGTACCAATGCTTTTTTTATTTTTTAAAACGGCCGTTTTTTCGGGAGCAGTGATTTTAATAATGCTAAAAGTGCAATAATAAAAGTGTAATTTTCCTTTAAATTTCGTACTATGGGGGTCTCTAATGTCAGCATGTGAAAAAGCGCATGTTTCCCGTGGTTAGAAATGTCTCTGCACAAAATGTCATTTTTCAAAGGAAAAAAGCCATTTAAAACTGACTCGCGGCAATAATGAATTGTCGGCTCCCGGCAATTGCAGGAGAATTCATTCATTAAAAAAAGGAAAAAAAAAGCGTGGGGGTCCCCCCAAATTCAATAACCAGACCCTTTAGGTCTGGTATGGATATTAAGGGGAACCCCGCCGTCAATTTAAAAAAAAAATGACGTGGGGTTCCCCCCAAATATCCATAACCAGACCCTTCGGGTCTGGTGTGGAATTTAAGGGGAACTCCACTCCAAATTAAAAAAAAAATGGCGTGGAGTCCCCCCTAAAATCCACACCAGACCCCTTATCCGAGCACGTTGACCTGGCCGGCCGCAGAAAAGAGGGGGGGACAGAGCGCGGCCCCCCCCCTCTCCTGAACCGCACCAGGCCACATGCCCTCAACATTGGGAGGGTGTTTTGGGGTGCCCCCCAAAACACCTTGTCCCCATGTTGATGAGGACAAGGGTCTCTTCCCCACAACCCTTGCCCGGTGGTTGTGGGGGTCTGCGGGCAGGAGGCTTATCGAAATCTGGAAGACCCCTTTAACAAAGGGGCCCCCCAGATCCCGGCCCCCCCCCTGTGTGAAATGGTAATGGGGTACCTTGTACCTCTACCATTTCACGAGAAAAAAAATGTAAAGGGTTAAAAACGACAAGAGCCGGTTTTTGACAAGTCCTTTATTATCTTCTTTCTTCTTTCCTTCGGGTTTCTTCCTCCTCCTCCTTCTTCTTCCTCTGCTTCTGTCTTGGGTCTTCTATTCCCGCATCTTGCCCGGCGTGTTCTTCCATCTTCTTCCGCTGTCCTTCTCGTCCGCATCTTCTCCTTCTTCTTCTTCTTCGCCGGAGCGGCCGCTTCCAATTGAAATCCCCGCTGTCTGCCGGACCACGCCCCCCCCTCTGACGCCACGGGCAAGCTCTTAGGAAAGTCCCCGTGTGGTGCCAGTGCGTCAGAGGGGGGCGTGGTCACATGTTCCAGAAAGCGGGCAATTCAATTGGAAGCGGCGACTCTGGCAAAGAAAAAGCCGCGCACGAGCTTCAAATTGAATTGCCCGCCCTCTGACATGTGACCACGCCCCCTCTGACGCACTTGCAGCACACTCCTAAGAGCTTGCCCGAGACGTCAGAGGGGGGGGGGCGTGGTCCGGCAGACAGCGGGGATTTCAATTGGAAGCGGCGCCTCCGGCGAAGAAGAAGGAGAAGATGCGGACGAGAAGGACAGCGGAAGAAGATGGAAGAACACGCCGGGCAAGATGCGGGAATAGAAGACCCAAGACAGAAGCAGAGGAAGAAGAAGGAGGAGGAAGAAGAAACCCGAAGGAAAGAAGAAAGAAGATAATAAAGGACTTGTCAAAAACCGGCTCTTGTCGTTTTTAACCCTTTACATTTTTTTTCTCGTGAAATGGTAGAGGTACAAGGTACCCCATTACCATTTCACACAGGGGGGGGGGCGGGATCTGGGGGGCCCCTTTGTTAAAGGGGTCTTCCAGATTTCGATAAGCCTCCTGCCCGCAGACCCCCACAACCACCGGGCAAGGGTTGTGGGGAAGAGACCCTTGTCCTCATCAACATGGGGACAAGGTGTTTTGGGGGGCACCCCAAAACACCCTCCCAATGTTGAGGGCATGTGGCCTGGTGCGGTTCAGGAGAGGGGGGGGGCCGCGCTCTGTCCCCCCCTCTTTTCTGCGGCCGGCCAGGTCAACGTGCTCGGATAAGGGGTCTGGTGTGGATTTTAGGGGGGACTCCACGCCATTTTTTTTTTTAGTTGGAGTGGAGTTCCCCTTAAATTCCACACCAGACCTGAAGGGTCTGGTTATGGATATTTGGGGGGAACCCCACGTCATTTTTTTTAAAAATTGATGGCGGGGTTCCCCTTAATATCCATACCAGACCTAAAGGGTCTGGTTATTGAATTTGGGGGGACCCCCACGCTTTTTTTTTGGTGTTTTTAATGAATGAATTCTCCTGCAAATTCCAAGAGCTGACAATTCATTATAGCCGCGAGTCAGTTTTAAATGGCTTTTTTCCTTCAGAATGTCATTTTTCACATGCTGACATTACACCCAGGGCCGCCATCAGGGGGGTACAGGCAGTACACCTGCAGGGCCGCCATTAGGGGGGTACAGGCATTACACCGCCCGGGGGTCCCCAGGGGCCCCCAGGGGCCCGGATGGGAACCACCCTAAAACAAAAAAAACTATTTTTTTTTTTTTTTTTTTGTTTAAGGGCTCCGAAGGTCCCCAGGGGCCCGGAGGCCACTAAGGGCCCCAGATGGCAAGCCCTTTTTTTTAAATAAAATATATATATTTAAAAAAAAATATATATTTTTTAAATATATTTGTTTATTTTTTTTTTAAGGAAAGGGCCCAGAGGTCCCCAGGGCCCTGGAAGGCTACCCCCTTGTTTTTTAACTTTTTTTCGATAAATGTTATATTTAAAAAATATATATATATGTATTTTCTCTCTTTTGTATTTTTATTTGATAAAGAGCACAGAGGTCCCCAGGGCCCCGGATGGCTACCCCCCTTTTTTATATATATTTTTCTTTATTTCTTATTTCTGTCAAAATTTTTGTAAAGGGCCCCCCCGCTCCTCAATTTGCGGCACCACCCCCCCCCCCCGCTTCTCAATTTCATACGGCAGCACCCCCCCCCCCGGTTCTCTGCTCCAGGGGGCCCATGCCTGAAGCTGTGTAAGGGGCCCCAAAATTCATGATGGCGGCCCTGTACACCTGTAAGGGGCCCGGGGGTCCGGAGGTGCCCAGATGCCTGGAGGCCCCCCAGTGCCCCAGATGGTAACCCCCCTCTTTTTTTTTTTGTATATATATTTGTTAGTTGGTTTTTGTAGGATTTTTTATTAAAGGGCCAATTTTTGGAATTTAATATTTTTTTGCAGTCTGGAGGTCCCCAGGGCCCCGGGTGGCAACCCCCCAAATTTGTTGTTATTAAAGGGCCAATGTTTTGGTTTAGGGGTCTGGAGGTCCCCAGTGGCCTGGTCCCCAGTGGCCCGGAGATCCCAGGGCTCCAGATGACAACCCCCCACCTTTACAAAAAAAAAAAAAAAAAAAACATATGATATATTTGTTGGTTATTTTTTAAACATATATATATATAATATAATTTTGAAAGCTCCCAGAGGGCCCCAGATGACAACCTTTTTGCTTCTAAAAATGTTATAAACATTTTCCCCAGGTTTGTTACTTTTTACTTTAATTTCTTTTTTAAAGTGTATTTTGTGCGTGAAGTCGAGAGAGAGAGGAGCTGGACTTGCAATCGCCATCCTTCTCCATGGCCCCGGTGGCAATGGTGGGTGTGAGGGGGGCCTCCCACTCACCCCACCTGCTACACTTGGGAGCCCGATGGGACAGAGGGACTCCCCCTATGAAGGAGTGTAGCCCACCCAGCCAGCCCTGTAGGTCCTTCGCCTCCCTTTATTTTAGGAGACCTCATGGCCAAAGTGTGTGCAAGTGTGGTGTTTTTTTTTGGGGGGGGGGGTGGGCATACTAAGCACAGGCGTACCTTGCATAGCACACCCACCGGGAGCCGGGCTGACACCACCAAACTCAATTCATATGTAGCCGAGACCGGGATCCGAACCCTTGGCTGCAGAGGTGAACGGCTTGTCAGCGCAGTGCCATTCACGTTGAGCCACCACAGCTCCCACCCAATGTGATTTTTTTGTTAGATTTTTGGTAGTTATTTTTTATTAAAGGGCCCAGAGCTCCCAAGGCAACCCCCTTTTTTATTATTTTATATATGTAGATATTGTAATTTATTTTTCATTAAAGAGCCCAGAAGTTTCTTTTTATTAAAGGGCCCAGTGGTCCCCAGGGCCCCCGGATGGCTACCACCCTTTTTAATATATATTTTTCTATATGTATTTTTTAGTAAAGGAACCCCCCGCTTATCAAATTGCGGCAGCCCCCCCCCCTTCTTAATATCAGGCGGCACCCCCCCCCCTATTCTCTGCTCCAGGGGGCCCATGCCTGAAGCTGTGTAAGGGGCCCCATAATTCCTGATGGCGCCCCTAATTGCCTCCCCCCCCCCCATGGTACGAAATTTCAAGGAATTTTTCACTTTTATTGGTGCACTTTAACCACTTCCATACCGCGCCTATTCTGGCACTTCTCTCCTTCATGTAACAATTATATTTTCTTCCTTGAAACTTACTCAGGACCCCCAAACATTATATATATTTTATTAACAAACACCCTAGGGAATAAAGTGGCGGCCATTTTTTCGGACACATTTCCAACAGTATTTGTGCCAAAAATGTTCTAACGTTTTTTTTTTTTTTGGCTTTCCAAAAAAAAACCTGTTTCATGAATGACAAAATAAGAAAGCAGTAAAGCTAGGCCAATTTTTAGGGATAAGGTAAAAGATGATGTTACACCGAGTAAATAGATACCTAACTTGTCACGCTTTCATATTGCGCACACTCATGGAATGGCGCTAAACTTCGTTATAAAAAATCTCCATAGGCAACGCTTGACTTTTTTTCTCAGGTTACCACTTTTGAGTTACAGAGGAGGTCTAGTGCTAACATTATTGCTCTCGCTCTAACGCACGCTATGATACCTCACATGTGGGGTTTGAAGGATGTTTACATATGTGTGTGGGACTTGCATGCGTGTTCGCTTCTGAGTGCGAGCTACTAGGGACAGGAGCATTTAAATTCCTTTGTTATTTTATTTTTTTACTTAATATTTTATTTTTTGCACTTGTTTGTCCCTTTGTTTGTATTATTTTTCACTTTTCTTCCTATTACAAGGAATGTAAACATCCCTTGTAATAGGACTAGTGTGTGACAGGTCCTCTTTATAGAGAAAGGCGGGGTCAATTAGACCCCACATCTGTCCTCCAGGCTGGAAATCATGGAATTGGTAAAAAAAAAAACATCTCATGCTTTCAGCTGCAATCATGTTCGTTCAGCACAGTAGCGTAGTGTGTAGCATGTTCACCTAGCAGCAAAAGGGTTGCTGGTTCGAATCCCACCCGTGACACTATCTGCCTGGAGTTTGCATGTTCTCCCTGTCCGGGTTTCCTCCCACAATCTAAAAACATGCTGTAAATTGGATCCTGTCTAAATAAGCCCTAATATGCAGTAGGATATTTAGGTTTTGTGCTTCCCTAGGCCTGACCAAATTTTGGCACCCCCCTAATAGAAAAATGACCCACCCTTCCTGTCAAGGCCACACCCTGTTTTTTTATGACCCACCCAGGAATTTTCAGGGGACACACACAAGTTCTGTGGGGGGGGACTTGGGGGGGCCCTTAATTTGCCTACTTTTTCGATCACTTCCTGTTTGGCTATGGGGCAGGAAGTGAAGGCCAATCTCCCCAAACGGACAGGGATAATACAAAATAAACTGACAGAGCTTCTAACCCCCCCCCCCCCCACCAACTCTATCCAAAATGAAAGAAATCCAAAAAATAAAAGTGATGATTATTGTTCCAGTTTAACCCCAAATTTCAGATCATTTTATTGAGAGGCTTAAGAAAATATAACCATGCCAATAGGCCACGATCCAGCGTTGCTAATATGTATGAATGTGTGTTAGGGACCCCCACAAACACCACCCAATGTTAAATCAACTATTTTCATGTTTGTTTTGGGGATGCCTGCACCCCTGATAGGGTAAAGACACCTCACAAATGTTGTCACTTTCTACTTAATTCATTCACTTCCTGCCACACAGCCAAACAGGAAGTGAGGGAAACACCTGAGTAATGTTTTGTTGGGGACACACAGATCAATATAAATAGTTTCCCATTTTGGAAATGGCATTTTGCTGTGTACACCCCAAATTAGTAGGAATCTTGGACTTTGGGGTCCATTTACTAAAGGCAAATCCACTTTGCACTACAAGTGGACAAGCAAGGAAGAAAACTCAAAACTTGGCGGGATTGGAAGTAAAAACCATCAGTGCTTCCCTTCTGATTTTCATTGCCTACGCTTCTACTGCAGAGCGCCTTTGCCTTTACTAAACCCCAAAGTAACCAATCATTTGGGGTGTACACTGCAGTGCAATTTGCTTAATGGTGACACTAGTTAGATTGACCTGTGCCCCGAAGAAAAGACCATTGGTAGGGTTTTAACCTCACTTCCTGTTCAGCTGTGTGACAGGAAGTGAAGCCAATTTTAGGAAAAGGGACACAAAGCCCAACCTAAAAACACTAGCAGGGGTTCTAACACTCAATTGGCTTCCCTCAAACAACCCACAATTAGAATAGGATTGTCTTGTGCTAGTTTCAAGCACAGCGCTGTAAATCAGCACTTCAAGCCTGTCCAAAAAAAAACACACCACCCCCCCCCCCCCCTCCAACAGGCCCTGTTTGCAGCTTTTCCTACATCTTGCACATGTGCTTTAAAAAGTCAGTCTGGACATCAGTTCTAGGAAACAATACTTACCGCTTTGTCCTTCCTTTTCTGGTGACTAAACATTTCATGCATACACACCAGGAAAGATCTTAGAGACAAATCACACTTGATGGTTTAGGCCCAAACTAGTTCAGCTGCAGCGGTTGAAATCCATAGCATGAAAAAAATATCACAAAACAAACTTCAAAATTTGAAAGTAATTTTATTGGTCCACAAAACAAGGAAAGCAAAAAAAAAATTACAAATAAACACACCAAAAATATATACAAACACCTAAAAACAAAAAAGACCAACGTTTATTTCACAGTCATTGGAAAATAAATCATGCTTTTGAAATAACAGGATAGACCCACAGGATTAAAACATTAGTCATTAACATCTTGAGAAACATTTAGCAAAATTATGTAGCAGAGAAAACATCAAAAAATACAAAACTTGCTCCAAAACATCTCTGTTTCACTCCGCCATTCCTTCCAGCCAGCAAATCTGCCCCCTCTGAGGGGCAGCTGACACGTGCAGTATCCACGCTTTTTATAACATGTGTGCTAATGAACCAATTGGAAACACATGAAGAAATGTCAGCCTCTAGTTTGTGTGCACTTGGAACTGCTTACACCTGTTAAGGATGTCCTTAAATTACTAAGCCAAAAAAAGAGCTTTCTGAGCATGCTCAGAAAGATGCAAGTCATTTTCAGGATGAAACTTCCAACTTCTTTTTCTAACTGTTCGAGCATGCCCAGTTCACTCGAAATGCAGTACCAGAATCAAATCTGCAATGGCGGATGAAAGCATTAGAGGTGTTAAATTTTTTTTTGGTCCCCATGAAGTGATGCTTTACAAGCTGAACGGGAGGTCTTATAGAATTTTTACGTAACAAACCTAAATAGTAATAATTTAAACGCCCCTGTCCCTAGTAGCTCGCAGTCAGAAGGGAACAAGCAGCATTTTTATTGTTTCCGGTTACCAGTTTAGATTTACAGATGAGGTCTAGTGCTATAAATATTCCTCTTGCTGTTACGCACGCTATGATACCTCACATGTGTGGTTTGAAGAATGTTTCCATATATGGGGGCGGGCCTTAAATGTGTAAGCCCCGCCCACATATTGAACCCCCGTTCAAACCCCACATGTGAGGTATCATAGCGTACGTTAGAGCGAGAGCAATACTTGTAGCACTAGAGCTCCTCTGTAAATCTAAACTGGTAACCTGAAACACATAAAAAAGCGTTGCCTATGGGTTTTTTCAAGTACTGAAGTTTGGCGCCATTCCATGAGTGTGTGCAATATTAAAGTGTAACATGTTGGGTATCTATTTACTCGGTGTAACATCATCTTTCACATTATGGCCATAAATTGGGCTAACTTTAGTGTATTCTTAATTTGTAACCACTTGAGCCCCAGAGCATATTACTGGTCACTGACGGGGCCATTTTTTGCATTTCAACACTGCGTCATTTTGACTGACAATTGCGTGGTTGTGCGACGTGGCCCCCCAAAAAATTGGGCGTCCTCATCCTCCCCCCCCCCCCCTAAAAATTATTTTTTTTTATTTTTGTTGGTGGTATTTGATCACCTCTGCGTTTTTTCATATTTTTGCTTGACCCAAAAATATAGCGACAATTTGGTAACTAAAAAAACATCTTTTTTACGGTTTGCTATAATAAATCTCCCCCAAAATATATTCAAAAAATGTTTGCCCTCAGTTTAGGCCGATAAGTATTCTTGGACATATTTTTGGTTGCAAAAAATCACAATAAGCGTTTGATTGGTTTGGGCAAAAGTTCTAAGTAGGGGTTGGTCTTATGGGTTTTTTTTGAATAATTTTTTGTTTTACTAGTAATGGTGGCTATCATTTGTTTTTTCTGTCTAATGCGACATTGTGGCGGACACATTTTTGTGAGATTTGGCATTTTTGTAGCGAGCAATGGTATATCAATGCATTGCTTACTATAAAAATGACACTGGCAGGGAAGGGGTTAACACTAGGGGCGCGGAAGGGGTTGATTATGTTACCTGGGTGTGTTCTAACTGTAAAGGGGGTGGGACTGTGTAGGGGAAATGACAGATCGCTGTTCATACATTGTAGGGACAGACGAGCAGGCATTCCCCCCCCCCCCCTGACAGGACCGGGATAAAGGGGAACTCCACCCCAAATTACAAAAAAAAAACGGCGTGGGGTTCCCCCTTCTGGTGCACAACAGGCTCTTAGATTTGATCTGGAACATAAGGGGTTAAACCCACGCCAAAAAACGGCGTGGGGTTCCCCCTCAGATCCAGACCAAACCCTTCTCCCAGGCACGCAGTCTGGCCGGACAGGAATGGGGGTGGGGACGAGCGAGCGCCCCCCCCCCTCCTGAGCCGTACCAGACCACATGCCCTCGACATGGGGGAGTGTGTGCTGTGGGGGAGGGGGGCACTGCCCCCCCACCCCAAAGCACTCTTGTCCCCATGTCGAAAGGGACAAGAGCCTCTTCCCGACAACCCTGGCCGTTGGTTGTCGGGGTATGCGGGCGGGGGGCTTATCAGAATCTGAGAGCCCCCTATATTAAGGGGGCCCCCAGATTCTGGCCCCCCACCCTATGTGAATGAGTATGGGGTACATCGTACCCCTACCCATTCACCGGGTGGAAAAGTGTAAACAAAAAAAAACACACAGAAAAAAATAATTTATTAGTCAGCTCCGGGGGTCTTCTGCCGGGACCCCCCACCACCAGCCCATTGGGCCCCGGGCTTCGCCGTCTTCTGCCGGGGGGGGACACCCACCGATGATCTCCGCCATGTCCAGCCAGGCCCCCACCCCAAAATAAGCTCTTTCAGATCCGGGGGGGGCCGGCCGAAAGAAGCAGAGAACAACGGGGGCGGAGCCCCTCGGTCTTCCAGACGTTTTCTGCCGGGGGGGCTCCAGCCCCGCACCGGTCTTCGCCGCCGCCTTCCGCCGGGGGGGTACACCTACCCCCCCCCCGGTCTTCGCCGCCGCCTTCCGCCGGGGAGAGAGACCCCCACCGATGCTCTCCGCCATGGTCGGCCAGGCCCCCTACCCCAAACAAAGCTCTTTTACATCCGGGGGGGGGCGGCGGGAATGGCGGAGAACAACGGGGGCGTCGCCACTCCTCGGTCTTCTAGCCGTCTTCTGCCGGGGGGGGGAAACACCCACCCATGCTCTCCGCCATGCTCGACTGTGCCCCCACCCCAAAATGAAGCTCTTTTACATCCGGGGGGGGCCGGCCGAAAACAGCGGAGAACAACGGGGGTGTCGCCCCACCTCGGGCTCCTCCGCTTCTGCCTGGCTCCGCACGAGGCCAGGGCTTCTTTTGCCGTCTTCCGCCGGAGGGCGCCACTCTCCGGGCTTCTCGACGTTGTCTTCCGCCGCGGGGGCCAGGCCTTCTTCTTTGCCGCCCCCTTCGATTTTTTCGGCCTGGACGGGGGTCGCACATCCCATCCAGGACTTGGACGTGGCGGGCTTCTCGTCGCCGTTTTCTGCCGCTGCCCCCTTCACCACGAAGCTCCGTGCTTGTTTGATGAGGGCAGCGGGCTTCCGTCGTCTTCTCCGGGGCGAGGGTCGTACATCCCACCCCGGATTTCCTCGCCGGCTTCTGCCTGGCTCCTACTGGGGGCCAGGCCTTCTTTTGCCGTCTTCCGCCGGAGGGCGCCACTCTCCGGGCTTCTCGACGTTGTCTTCCGCCGCGGGGGCCAGGCCTTCTTCTTTGCCGCCCCCTTCGATTTTTTCGGCCTGGACGGGGGTCGCACATCCCATCCAGGACTTGGACGTGGCGGGCTTCTCGTCGCCGTCTTCTGCCGCTGCCCCCTTCACCACGAAGCTCCGTGCTTGTTTGATGAGGGCAGCGGGCTTCCGTCGTCTTCTCCGGGGCGAGGGTCGTACATCCCACCCCGGATTTCGTCGCCGTCTTCTGCCGCTGCCCCCTTCACCACGAAGCTCCGTGCTTGTTTGATGAGGGCAGCGGGCTTCCGTCGCAGTCTTCCGCCGCGGGGTGACACTCGCGGGCTTCTTCTTCCATTCGATGTTGACACGGCGAGGTCCGGCGCTGAAATGCCTTCTGAGCGGCGGGCAAGGACTTATATTGGCATTGGGCGTGGGCGTGGTTATGCCAACATGTGACCTTAACCCATGTGACAGTGATGTCACGTCACATCACTGTCACATGGGTTAAGGTCACATGTTGGCATAACCACGCCCACGCCCAATGCCAATATAAGTCCTTGCCCGCCGCTCAGAAGGCATTTCAGCGCCGGACCTCGCCGTGTCAACATCGAATGGAAGAAGAAGCCCGCGAGTGTCACCCCGCGGCGGAAGACTGCGACGGAAGCCCGCTGCCCTCATCAAACAAGCACGGAGCTTCGTGGTGAAGGGGGCAGCGGCAGAAGACGGCGACGAAATCCGGGGTGGGATGTACGACCCTCGCCCCGGAGAAGACGACGGAAGCCCGCTGCCCTCATCAAACAAGCACGGAGCTTCGTGGTGAAGGGGGCAGCGGCAGAAGACGGCGACGAGAAGCCCGCCACGTCCAAGTCCTGGATGGGATGTGCGACCCCCGTCCAGGCCGAAAAAATCGAAGGGGGCGGCAAAGAAGAAGGCCTGGCCCCCGCGGCGGAAGACAACGTCGAGAAGCCCGGAGAGTGGCGCCCTCCGGCGGAAGACGGCAAAAGAAGGCCTGGCCCCCAGTAGGAGCCAGGCAGAAGCCGGCGAGGAAATCCGGGGTGGGATGTACGACCCTCGCCCCGGAGAAGACGACGGAAGCCCGCTGCCCTCATCAAACAAGCACGGAGCTTCGTGGTGAAGGGGGCAGCGGCAGAAGACAGCGACGAGAAGCCCGCCACGTCCAAGTCCTGGATGGGATGTGCGACCCCCGTCCAGGCCGAAAAATTCGAAGGGGGCGGCGGCAGAAGACCCTCAAAGTTCAAACCACCTTCACCAGGTGAATGGGTAGGGGTACGATGTACCCCATACTCATTCACATAGGGTGGGGGCCCGAAATCTGGGGGCCACATTATTAAACGGGGCTCCCAGATTCTGATTGGCTCCCGCCCGCATACCCCGACAACCAATGGCTAGGGTTGTCGGGAAGAGGCTCTTGTCCCGTTCGACATGGGGACAAGAGTGCTTTGGGGTGGGGGGGCAGCGCCCCCCTCCCCCAAAGCACACACTCCCCCATGTCGAGGGCATGTGGTCTGGTACGGCTCAGGAGGGGGGGGGCCGCTCGCTCGTCCCCACCCCCATTCCTGTCCGGCCAGACTGCATGCCTGGGATGAGGGCTTGGTACGGATCTGGGGGGGAACCCCACGCCGATTTTGGCGTGGGTTAACCCCTCACGTTCCGGACCAAGCCGGAGAGCCTATTGTACCCCTGGGGGGGAAGCCGCGCCGGTTTCACATTTGAAATTTGGCGCGGAGTTCCCCTTCAGTGTCAGCGCAGCCCGAGAACAGCTCGGAGCTTGCCGTACGCCGCTCCAGGCAGTGCAAACACTGCTACGCCGCCTGGTATTTACCAAGGATTTCCCGGCGTTCTGAAGAGGCGCGCGGTGAGCTCCGATTTTTCCCTCTGCGCATGCCCAGTATGCAAGTGAACCTTCCGAGGTTCTAGCGTACTTTGCAAGCGCCCGGGGATCGGGTCCCAAAAGTCACTTTCCCTTTCAAATCGGCCCGCCACACAAGTTGAAACACATGTCACTACACTTCCCCTGCATCACCCCCCTCCCTCCCCTCATAAACTCCCGCCCGAATCCCCGATGTTTACATAACTAAATGCCGCACGCCAGCTCTGTACTGGCGTGCTGTGCGCCCTCTTCTGGGCGCATTAGGCACTTTAGTAAATGAGGAAACACGCTGCACTAGCAGCGTGTTTCTTTGGTAAATGTCAAAAACAGGTTTACTCCTGCTTGTGCACCATGAGTCTTGGCGCACAGGCTTGGTAAATCAGCCCCATTGAGTCTTAACCACTTGACTACTGGACAATTCGGTCATGCTACACTATACCCAAACAACATTTTTATGATTTTCTTGAGACAGATAGAGCTTTCTTTCAGTAGTATTTTTAATCACCACAGTTTGTTTTTATTCTTTGATAAACAAACTAAAAAAGACCAAGCTCTTTGAAAAAAAAAAAGTTTTTATTTTTTCATGTTTCTGTGATACAATTTTTTGAAATAAGAAATTTCCTGACTGGCTCCATGGCAGCATACGTGTGGGTAGGCCCCGCCTCCTTAACTACCCATTAGGACCCCTCCCTATAAATTTCAGCTGTGGGCTCTCAGCCGTGTTCCTTTTTTGTCCTCCTCCGTAGGACCATGTGTTTTGGTTCTCCTACCTGAAGACGATTGTTCCTACGATCAAGATCGGATGATGATGATGATGATGATGATGATGATGATGATGATGATGATGATGAGGAGGAGGAGGAGGAGGAGGAGGAGGAGGATGATGATGATGAGGATGATGATGATGATGATGATCCCTCCGATAAGCCTTGACTGTTAAGCAGGCAGGGCCGCCATCAGGAATTTTGGGGCCCCTTACACAGCTTCAGGCATGGGCCCCCTGGAGCAGAGAACCGGGGGGGTTGGTGCTGCCGCATGAAATTGAGAACCAGCTGGGGGGGGGGCTGCTGCCGCGAATTGAGAAGCGGGGGGGGCCCTTTACAAAAAGAAGAAATAAAGAAAAATATATATAAAAAATGGGGGTAGCCATCCGGGGCCCTGGGGACCTCTGTGCCCTTTGACAAAAAGAAAAAAAGAGAGAATATATATATATATATATATATAATTTTTTTTTAAAAGGGTGGTTGCCAAATGGGGCCCCGGGGACCTTAATTTTTTTTTATAATAGGAAATTACAAAAAAAGAAACCTCTGGGCCCTTTAAAAAAAAAGAAATAAAAAAATATATATATAAAAAATAAATAAACATTTATATATAAAAAAAAAAACAAGGGGGTTGCCTTCCAGGGCCCCTGGGGACCTCTGGGCCCTTTAATAAAAAATAAAAATATAAAAAATATATATGAACAAAAATAAAAAATACAATTATAAAAAAGGGGATTTGACACATGGGGCCCTGGGGACCTCTGAGCCCTTTAATAAAAATACATCTATATATTAAAAAAAAGAAATAAAATAATATAATAAAGTAAAACAAATTATAAAAAAGGATTGTCATCCGGGGGCCCTGGGGACCTCTGGGCCCTTTAATAATAATAATATTATATATATATATATATATATATATATATATATATATATATATATATATATATATATATATAAAATATAAAAATAAAAGAAATAAAAAAATATATAAAAAATATTTTTTTTTTTTATAAAAAAGGGGGGTTGTCATCTTGGGCCCTGGGGATCTCCAGGTCCCTGTGAACCTCCAGACCTCTAAAAAAATAAAAGAAAAAAAATTGGCCCTTTTAATAAAAAATAAAAGAAAAATATATTAAAAAAATATATTTTTTTATAAAAAAATAAATAAAAAAGATGGGGTTGCCACCTGGGGCCCTGGTGGCCTACGGGCCCCTAGACGCCTAAAAAATATGGGCCCTTTAATAAAAAAATAAAATAAAAATATATTAAAAAATATATTTTTTTTTATAGAAAATAAATAAAAAAAAGGGGGGTTGCCATCCGGGGCCCTGGGGACCTCTGTGCCCTTTGACAAAAAGAAAAAAAGAGAGAATATATATATATATATATATATAATTTTTTTTTAAAAGGGTGGTTGCCAAATGGGGCCCCGGGGACCTTAATTTTTTTTTATAATAGGAAATTACAAAAAAAGAAACCTCTGGGCCCTTTAAAAAAAAAGAAATAAAAAAATATATATATAAAAAATAAATAAACATTTATATATAAAAAAAAAACAAGGGGGTTGCCTTCCAGGGCCCCTGGGGACCTCTGGGCCCTTTAATAAAAAATAAAAATATAAAAAATATATATGAACAAAAATAAAAAATACAATTATAAAAAAGGGGATTTGACACATGGGGCCCTGGGGACCTCTGAGCCCTTTAATAAAAATACATCTATATATTAAAAAAAAGAAATAAAATAATATAATAAAGTAAAACAAATTATAAAAAAGGATTGTCATCCGGGGGCCCTGGGGACCTCTGGGCCCTTTAATAATAATAATATTATATATATATATATATATATATATATATATATATATATATATATATATATATATATATATATAAAATATAAAAATAAAAGAAATAAAAAAATATATAAAAAATATTTTTTTTTTTTATAAAAAAGGGGGGTTGTCATCTTGGGCCCTGGGGATCTCCAGGTCCCTGTGGACCTCCAGACCTCTAAAAAAAATAAAAGAAAAAAAATTGGCCCTTTTAATAAAAAATAAAAGAAAAATATATTAAAAAAATATATTTTTTTATAAAAAAATAAATAAAAAAGATGGGGTTGCCACCTGGGGCCCTGGTGGCCTACGGGCCCCTAGACGCCTAAAAAATATGGGCCCTTTAATAAAAAAATAAAATAAAAATATATTAAAAAATATATTTTTTTTTATAGAAAATAAATAAAAAAAAGGGGGGTTGCCATCCGGTGCCCTGGGGGCCTCCGGGCCCCTGTGGAAACTCCGGACCTCTAAAAAAATAAAAGAAAAAAATTGTCCCTTTAATAAAAAATAAAAGAAAAATATATTAAAATATATTTTTTTATAAAGAAATATATTTTTTTATAAAAAAAAGGGCTTGCCATCTGAGGCCCTGGTGGCCTCCGGGCCCCTGGGGACCTCCGGACGTCTAAAAAAAAAAGAAAAGAAAAAAAAATTGGCCCTTTAATAAAAAATAAAATAAAAATATATTAAAAAAATATATATTTTTTTATAAAAAAAATATATTTTTCTATAAAGAAAAAGGGCTTGCCATCTGAGGCCCTTGGTGGCCTCCGGGCCCCTTGGGACCTTCGGACCCCTTTTAGGGTGCTTCCCATCCGGGCCCCTGGGGACCCCCGGGCCCCTTACAGGTGTAATGCCTGTACCCCCCTGATGGCGGCCCTGTAAGCAGGGTATGGAGTATACGGCGGTGCTGATAAAGTGTACCGAAACACTGATAAAATACAAGAGAAATTTTATTAAGTTTATACAAAGGTAAGTAAATAAAAACCATCCATTATATTAAATGTCACATATGTCACAGGCTTCGGTAGTCTGAGCAAGGTTCTTTGGTAGTTGTAGTTCAACCGACATGTTTCGCTCTGTGGAGCTTCTTCAAAGGTTTTTGGAACTAACTACACTGTGTTAAAACAAGGTAATACAGATGGTTCAGGACAGAAGTACAACAGTTGTAGATAAAGAGAATGTAGTCATTAAAACAAACAATTGGTACAAGAATCAGGGGAATAATAATTGGTTCAATATATTAAACAAAATCCTCAATAAATTATGCTTAAGCAGGGAAGCAGGGGGGGGGGGGGGGAGAAAGGGGGGGGGGGGGGGGAGGGAAGGAGAAAGGGGGGGGGGGGGGAAAGGGAAGAATGGGTGATGGGTTGGAATAGAGAGTGATGGTGGAATGACAGGGGGGGGGGGGGGGGGGGGGTGGGGGGGGGGGGAGAGAGGTTCAGGTTAAAGGAGCAAGGTATTCGCGGGATAGGTGAAGGATAGGGATGGGGAATGGAGGGAGGGGAAAAGGGAGGGGGGGGGGGGTGTGGGGGGGGGGATGGGTGTGCCGGGGACCGGGAGAGGGAGGGCAAAACACAGTAGGGGACAACAGGGGGGGGGGAAAGGGGGGAGGGGGGGGGGGGAAGGGGGAGAGGTAAAGGGAGGGAGGGTAGGGACAGAGGTAAAGGGAGGTAAAACAAAACAAAACAGAACAAAACTATACAAAACAAAGAAACCAATACACAAAACAAAACAATACAAAACAAAGAGACCAAAACACAGAAAAGGGGGGGGGGGAAGAAAAGGGGAGGGAGGGGAGGGGGAGGAGGGAGAAGGGGGGGGGGGAAGGGGGGGGGGGGGGGGGGGGAGGGGGGGGGGGGGGAAAGAAGAAGGGGTTTGGGGATGGGGGTACAGGGGGCTTACCAATACTCACAAACCACATATTAGAACTACAAAGCCAATGCGGGAGGGATGGTAGACACTTGGGTCAAAAAATGGAGCAGGCCCCCAAGTCACCAACAGATCCAGATGCTATAGTCATTCCGTCCAGGAACCATAATCTAATAAAGAGGGGCCAATTGTAATTAGACTGGTGGATACACAATTGTCAAAAAGAAGGTAATAGCAAATATAATGAGGTCAGGTTAAGTGGAAGGGAAATAAATACCTTATATGAAAGGATAGGATGGTTCACTTTGTAAGTGGTCAGCACACACGTGTGCTGATTGGATCGGCTACAGTGTGGTGGAATTAACCTTGGAAATTCCAGTAGGGAGACACAAGGAAAGCCTGCATATATGCCAGCATCCGGTTCTATAAAAAGATTTGAAATGAGAAGCGTTCCTTTAAAAAAAAAAAAAAAAGGGGGGAGAAGGAGAGGGGGGAGAGATAGAATGCCATTTGATCAATCTCATGCTAATAGAGACAGAGGGGTAGTTAGGAGATACCAAAGGACTTCAGTGTCTCACAAGTTTGCTGAAGAATCAAAGGGAGGATTTACCTTGGTGGTGCAGGAAGTGCTGGAAACGAGCAAATTGCCAGCTGATGGGCTGGAGAAATCATTCAGGTGGTGCCCGAGAGAGCAACAATGACCGCCTTCATTTAAATAGATCAGCAGGGGGCCGGCGTCAGCACTGACGTCAGCAAACTGCGGGGACATGTGACTCGCCGTGTTCTGTTGCCTCCGCCCTATTGACAGTTTGAGCCAATGGGGTGTGTGGTGTCGGCGCGTGCGCACATCGCGCAGCGTCGTATGATATGGGTACTAGGATATCCCCGCGCTGTAGAGGCGCATAACGCCATCTTGGTCAGGGGAAAAGAATAACATGTAAGGGAAAAAAAAAAGCAAATCCCTTGAATGCAAAACATCGCAATGCCCTACATGGGAGAATAGAAATGAAGGCCTAGGAATTGTCAAAAGGAAAGAGGCAGAACAAAGAAAAACGGTCACGTAAAGGGGGACTGCTATGATAAATCAGGATCTGATAATTGATCCTGAATTAAGAGGGAGCAGTCCCCTTAGTCCCTATGGTTCAAAAGGGACCGAATGGGATACAGGCATCTGGAAGGGTGAATATGGGGGCGGGGCCAGGTCAATTCTGTAGAGAAAAAAAGAGTATTAGATTAGTAATGAATCCATGTATATATTGATAAAAAATTGATTGACAAATAAGAAAAACTTATGCCTCTATGGGGTAAAGGTAACTAGTCAGGGAAGTAAGTAGAGGAAAAAAGACGGGGGGGGGGGGGGGGGGGGCAGGGAATAATCGGGGAGAAAGGGAAAAGCGCTGTCTGCTGCCACATAAGGGAAATTGAACAATCAACAATATTGAATTCATATGAAATGCATAAAGACGATGTGAAGCAAATAAATTAAATTGAATGTCAATAGGTAACACATAAATAGGGGGGGGGGGGGGGGGGGGGGAAAGGGAAGAAAAAAAAAAAAAAAAAAAAAGGGAAAAAGAAGGAATAATACAATTATTAGATGTTAAAATTTATAAGAACGGCTTAAAGCTGAAAGCTTCGTTCAGACCAGGAGGTCTGAGGGCGGCTAGCTGGTGGATCCATTTGGCCTCACGTTGCAATAGGGTTTTGTCATAGTCACCTCCCCTTTCTCCGGGAGGGACATGTTCAAGAGCAAAAAATTTCATTTTGGAACTGTCGAAGTTGTGATGGAGGCCTATATGTAGGCTGATAGGGCTCTCCATTTTCTTTTTTGTGATCAATGTCACATGATCCCGTATTCTGTGGTAGAATGGGCGTTTAGTCTTTCCTATGTAGAAAGCTCCACATTCACACTGCATGATATACACGATGCCAAGAGATTGGCAAGTCACAGCGAAGAATGGTTTGTGTATGCGTCCGTTGGGAAGCATAATGGTGGTAGCTGAATGGATGAATCTGCAGAATGGGCAACTGTGACAAGGTCTAGTGCCTAATGCAACATTTTTTGACCGAGTGTGGGAGTGATGGTGACTATGGACTAATTTGTCCCTCAACGACTGTGATCTTCTGAATGTGATTTCTGGGAAGCTTTTAAGGTGTTTGGAAACTGCGTTGTCACTGAGGAGAAGATACCAATATTTTTGCATGATCCTTCTAACTTTCTGGTGGTGTCCTGAGAAGCGGGTAATCAAACGTATTCCTGGGTTCTCCTTTTTGAGTTTAGGGTCGTGAAGGAGTTTCTTGCGATCCTGAGACTTTGCTCGTGAGTAAGCCTTCTTTAAGCATTTATTGCTGTATCCACGCTCACGGAAGCGTGTTTGTAAGGCTTTAGCTTCCTTTTCGAAATTCACTTCATCGCTACAGTTTCGGCGTAGCCGCAAGTATTGGCCATAGGGAATACTTGATATCAAAGATTGGGGATGCGAGCTGGTCGCATGTAGGAGCGAGTTTCCAGCTAAGGGCTTTCTAAATAAGGATGTACCCACATTTCTGTTTTCATTGATAGTGATTTGGATGTCCAGGAAGCTGAGCGTTGTTTGGCTGGATTCAAAAGTGAAGTTCAGGTTGAAGTCGTTGATTTTTAGATTTTCCATAAAGGATACAAGTTCGGAATGGGACCCTGTCCATATGAGAAAAATGTCATCTATAAATCTTCTCCACAACGGTATATAGTCAAGGTAGGTCTGCATATTTTCCTGACGGAATAGGGTTTTCTCCCACCCCCCCAGGTACAGGTTGGCGTAGGTTGGGGCACATTTGGTCCCCATAGCTACCCCCTGTACCTGGAGGTAGTGGGAGCCGCCGAATAGGAAAATGTTGTTGGATAGAATGAAATCTAGCAAATGTAGGATGAATTGATTGTAAGGTAAGGAGGCATCGCTGCCTTCTGAGATGAAATTTTCAATGGTCTTGACCCCTAACTGGTGGGGGATAGAGTTGTAAAGGGCCTCCACATCTACGGAGACCAGCCACGCCCCCACAGGGACATTGATGCCATCTAGGGCTCGAAGGAGGTCACTGGTGTCTTGGAGGTAGGATGCTAAATTGGCGACATGTGGCCTAAGGTGGTCGTCTACTAGTTTGCTGGCTCTTTCGGTTAAGGACCCGTTACCTGACACAATCGGCCGGCCAGGGGGATCCACAGAGTTCTTGTGTATTTTAGGTAAGGCATATAGAGTGGGAGTACGAGGGCAGCTGGTATTGAGGAATTCCCATGTGGATTTGGAAATGGTCCCATCCTGGTGGGCCTTAAATATCAGGTGTTTGTAACGGCTGATAGTTAATTTTAGATGTGTTTCTGATACCTTGCGGTACCAATTCTTGTTTTTTAACAAATTGAGAACCATTTGTTCATACTTTGTTTTATCCATTATCACAACATTCCCACCTTTGTCAGATGGTTTTATGACAATATTATCGTTATTCTGTAGTGCTGTTAAGGCTTGTTTTTCATTGACTGTTAAGTTGGAATGTGAAGGATTTGACCATTTGGTCTGTGAAATTTCTTTCGACACTTGATTTGTGAAAGCCCATACGTTTGGATTACCTTGGAGCGTGGGAAACATTTTGGATTTGGGTTTATATTCGATTGGTTTACATATGATTTCCTGAGGAGTCTTTAGTTTAGGGTGAGTCTCTACATGACTGGTATCTGTAGTTTCGATTTGGTCCAAGTGATCTGCTTCGAGTAGATCTGTTTCGTTTATCCCTCCTTCATCCCAAAGCTCCATCAGTTCCTCCAGGGCTTGGATATCTTTTAGTGTCATTTCCTTCCATAAAGGATTATTGAGGTCTGTGGAGAGTACCGCAGGTTTGGGTTTGTCAAAAAGAATTTTGAGCATTAGTTTGCGAGAGAATAAATTGATATCTTTAATGAGTTCAAAACAGTCTGTGCCTTGTACTGGGCAAAAGGTTAGGCCATGTTGAAGGACTATAATTTGGTCTGTAGTTAATTGTAGAGAGGATAAGTTGATTACCTCGAAATTCTTGGTAGGTGTCAATGATTTGTTCATGGATTTGTTTGATGTTTCTTGGGGTCCGTTACTGGTTGAGACATGTTGTGGCCGAGACGAAAAACCGGCTGCAAAGCAGCTTGATTTAGGCTGCTTGCTTGTGAAATAGCTGGTGTGGTCCTGGAGGGATTGACCAGGGATGGGCCAGTCAGTTGGTCGACTGCACTGACTATGTCGTTAGAGAGGTTTTTAGCAGCAGCCGCTGCTCTAGTGTTAATTTGTGCCCTCGGTACTTGTTTTAGTGAGCTTGCTTTACCACTGGCTTTAGCCTGTTTCGGGTGGAAAAGGCTGTGGGTTTTAGTCATCAGAGCTCGATCTTCAGGTTGAGCGGGTGTTGCAGAGGAGTCCGAGTCTGTAGCTTCAGTGGAGGTCTCGGTGGGAACGTAGTTTTTGTTTGTTCTGTTGGTGCCTCGTCTTCTATTTTTAGAGACTGACCCCCAATTGTAGGCCTGGTTGTTATCGTATGAGAGCTTGTCTCTTACAAATTTCTGTTCTTTGTTTTTAAGTAATGTTGAGACGTAGTTTTCAAGATCCGTTTTCAGGGTAATTTCCCTGGTTACAAAGTGTTCGTCCTGGACAATATCAATATTTTCATCATAAAGTTTCTCAATCTCGCTGTCAAGGAGTGTGAGATCGGCTGTGTAATGCTTGCATAGAAGCTCCATCAATCTGGTGGAGCAATTTTGGAGATTGGCCTCCCAGTCTGATTTAAAATCAGGGCTCACATTATGCAGAGTTGGGAAAATCTGAATCCTTAACCCCCATGGGGTAATATTGTCTTCGACATATTTTGAAAAATACCACTTATTCCAGAACAAGCGGGACTTTCTCTCGAGCATTCGCTGGAGTCTCGAGAAAAAGCGGTCCATGGTGAGACCACCACTGGCCTTGTTCTGGGATTTGTGAATCTTATCCATTAAGCCTTCAAAGGCATTCCCACAATAGTTAGCCATTGTCGTTGGGATTAGTTCATAAGCAAAGCAACTTATTAAATAATGTATTAGGGAAGGGGGAACAGGGAAAACAAACAGGAAAAAAGTAGAGCGGTAGTGAGGAGTTATGAAGGTTTCACATCACTTATAAATGCATACACTGTATAAATAGAAGAAAATATTAATAATTTTGAGAGTAAACAAAGTGTCCACTGAAAGGTGATGGGTTGGTAAAACCCGGGAATAGCAAAAAACAATTTGGTGTGGACACCCAGTTACTCTGTATTTGAGCACCTCATCCCGTGTAGATAAAATTAAAGAACAAAAAATTGGGGAGAAGGGGGGGTACCTAAGGACCCTGGGACTATAAGGCGGTGCTGATAAAGTGTACCGAAACACTGATAAAATACAAGAGAAATTTTATTAAGTTTATACAAAGGTAAGTAAATAAAAACCATCCATTATATTAAATGTCACATATGTCACAGGCTTCGGTAGTCTGAGCAAGGTTCTTTGGTAGTTGTAGTTCAACCGACATGTTTCGCTCTGTGGAGCTTCTTCAAAGGTTTTTGGAACTAACTACACTGTGTTAAAACAAGGTAATACAGATGGTTCAGGACAGAAGTACAACAGTTGTAGATAAAGAGAATGTAGTCATTAAAACAAACAATTGGTACAAGAATCAGGGGAATAATAATTGGTTCAATATATTAAACAAAATCCTCAATAAATTATGCTTAAGCAGGGAAGCAGGGGGGGGGGGGGGGGGGAAAGAAAGGGGGGGGGGGGGAAGGAGAAAGAAAGGGGGGGGGGGGGGGGAAAGGGAAGAATGTGGGTGATGGGTTGGAATAGAGAGTGATGGTGGAATGACAGGGGGGGGGGGTGGGGGGGGAGAGAGGGTTCAGGTTAAAGGAGAGCAAGGTATTGGCGGGATAGGTGAAGGATAGGGATGGGGAATGGAGGGAGGGAAAAAGGGAGGAGGGGGGGGGGGGGGTGGGGGGGGGGGGATGGGTGTGCCGGGGACCGGGAGAGGGAGGGCAAAACACAGTAGGGGACAACAGGGGGGGGGGAAAGGGGGGAGGGGGGGGGAGGGGGGGGAGGGGGAGAGGTAAAGGGAGGGAGGGTAGGGACAGAGGTAAAGGGAGGTAAAACAAAACAAAACAAAACAGAACAAAACTATACAAAACAAAGAAACCAATACATAAAACAAAACAATACAAAACAAAGAAACCAAAACACAGAAAAGGGGGGGGGGGGAAAAGAAAAGGGAGGGAGGGGAGGGGGAGGAGGGAGAAGGGGGGGGGGGAGGGAGGAAGAGAGGGGGGGGGGGAAAGAAGAAGGGGTTTGGGGATGGGGGTACAGGGGGGCTTACCAATACTCACAAACCACATATTAGAACTACAAAGCCAATGCGGGAGGGATGGTAGACACTTGGGTCAAAAAATGGAGCAGGCCCCCAAGTCACCAACAGATCCAGATGCTATAGTCATTCCGTCCAGGAACCATAATCTAATAAAGAGGGGCCAATTGTAATTAGACTGGTGGATACACAATTGTCAAAAAGAAGGTAATAGCAAATATAATGAGGTCAGGTTAAGTGGAAGGGAAATAAATACCTTATATGAAAGGATAGGATGGTTCACTTTGTAAGTGGTCAGCACACACGTGTGCTGATTGGATCGGCTACAGTGTGGTGGAATTACCTTGGAAATTCCAGTAGGGAGACACAAGGAAAGCCTGCATATATGCCAGCATCAGGTTCTATAAAAAGATTTGAAATGAGAAGCGTTCCTTTAAAAAAAAAAAAGGGGGGAGAAGGAGAGGGGGGAGAGATAGAATGCCATTTGATCAATCTCATGCTAATAGAGACAGAGGGGTAGTTAGGAGATACCAAAGGACTTCAGTGTCTCACAAGTTTGCTGAAGAAGCAAAGGGAGGATTTACCTTGGTGGTGCAGGAAGGAGTGCTGGAAACGAGCAAATTGCCAGCTGATGGGCTGGAGAAATCATTCAGGTGGTGCCCGAGAGAGCAACAATGACCGCCTTCATTTAAATAGATCAGCAGGGGCCGGCGTCAGCACTGACGTCAGCAAACTGCGGGGACATGTGACTCGCCGTGTTCTGTTGCCTCGCCCTATTGACAGTTTGAGCCAATGGGGTGTGTGGTGTCGGCGCGTGCGCACATCGCCGCAGCGTCGTATGATATGGGTACTGGGATATCCCCGCGCTGTAGAGGCGCATAACGCCATCTTGGTCAGGGGAAAAGAATAACATGTATGGAAAAGGAAAAAAAAGCAAATCCCTTGTATGCAAAACATCGCAATGCCCTACATGGGAGAATAGAAATGAAGGCCTAGGAATTGTCAAAAGGAAAGAGGGCAGAACAAAGAAAAACGGTCACGTAAAGGGGGACTGCTATGATAAATCAGGTCTTGACCTGGCCCGCCCCCATATTCACCCTTCCAGATGCCTGTGTCCCATTCGGTCCCTTTTGAACCATAGGGACAAAGGGGACTGCTCCCTCTTAATTCAGGATCAATTATCAGATCCTGATTTATCATAGCACACCCATCCCCCTTCCCCCTTGTTTTAACACAGTGTAGTTAGTTCCAAAAACCTTTGAAGAAGCTCCACAGAGCGAAACATGTCGGGTTGAACTACAACTACCAAAGAACCTTGCTCAGACTACCGAAGCCTGTGACATATGTGACATTTAATACAATGGATGGTTTTTATTTACTTACCTTTGTATAAACTTAATAAAATTTCTCTTGTATTTTATCAGTGTTTCGGTACACTTTATCAGCACCGCCTTATAGTCCCAGGGTCCTTAGGTACCCCCCTTCTCCCCAATTTTTTGTTCTTTAATTTATCAACACGGGATGAGGTGCTCAAATACAGAGTAACTGGGTGTCCACACCAAATTGTTTTTAGTAGAGCGATTAGCCAAAGATAGGTTCTTCACACTTTGGACCTGACAAAGGGTTATTGGCAGATCCTATTGACAAAGCGCGCCCGAGAGAAGACAGCCTTTGCCACTCCTGATGGCCTGTTCCAGTACAGGTTCATGCCTTTTGGCCTCCATGGAGCTCCACCCACTTTCCAAAGGCTAATGGATAAGTTGCTCAGGCCTCACACCGAATATGCAGCTGCATACTTGGATGATGTGTGATCATTCATAGCCCAGACTGGGAAAGCCATCTGGACAAAGTGCAGGCAGTGTTGGACACTTTTAGAAGAGCGGGACTGACAGCTAACCCCTGTGCCTTGGGTCTATCTGAGGTTAGATACTTGGGTAACCTGGTTGGCAGAGGACTTGTTAAACCGCAAATAAACAAGATAGGAGCTATACAGAGCTGGCCCAGACCGTTGAGGAAAAAACAAGTTAGAGCCTTTTTGGGGATTGTAGGCTACTATCGGAGGTTTATTCATCACTTTGCTACAAGGGCTGCTCCGCTCACTGACCTTATTAAAGCCAGAAGTCCAGACACGGTAAAGTGGAACAGCGAGGCTGAGGAAGTCTTTGCTGGTCTGCTGGCAGCGCTTTGTGCCCAACCTGTGCTTGTGGCTCCCAACTTTAGGAAGGAGTTCTTTCTCCAGACCGATGCCTCAGAGGTGGGTTTGGTTGCAGTTTTGTCCCAATATGTGTATGGTGAGGAACACCCTGTTCTATATTTGAGTCGGAAGTTGTTACCTCGAGAACAGCGCTATGCCACAGTCGAAAAATAGTGTTTGGCGATTAAGTGGGCAGTAGAAACACTCCGCTACTAGTTGTTGGGCAGACGGTTTACCCTGGACACAGACCATGCTCTGTTTAAAATGGATGCACAGGCCTCCTCCACAGTAATGCAGATGCTCTGTCCCGAGTACATGGGTTTGCAGAGGTGGCCACTTCCCACACAGGTGTTAAGCTGGGGGGGAGGATATGTGACAGGGTACATGACTCTATGTATGTCAGTGAGAGGTTGGAAAGGTCAGCTTTCCATGTCTTGGAAAGGGTTAAGCCTGGCCCAACAGGTAAACCTCCTCTCTCTCCCTATTAATTAACCTACACCTGATAGTGACTGGGGAGAGTGAGAGCTCAGAGTGAGATCAAGGCTGCGCTGGATGGACACTACTCTTTAGTTAGCCTCCTAAGTTGGATTAGGCCTTTTTATTTGTATTATTTTTGTTGGATGCAATAAAGCCGTATTTATTGCTATTTCTGTTTAAAGACCAGTGACTTTGCTACGCTGCATTTATCGCTATTTCTGTTAAAAAAACCAAGCGACTTTGCCACACTGGCTTTAGTCATAGAGGAGATACCTTAAGTATACTACACACTACTAATGGTGATATTTCATGCAGGCAATATTACGGTATAACTTCCTTTTTTGCTTAAAGCAGCACTACATGTATAAGCAGGTCACTTATGTTTTGAAACAGGCATGGGTGAAGCAAGGGGAGTTTAAAACATCAGACTTCAACCTTAAACCTGGAAATAAAGTGCAAGTCTGATGCCTTGTACACACGATCGGGTTTCGGCGCTGACTTTTTACCACCGGAAACCCGAGGAACTGGCTCGGCAAATTTTTCCCCTACACATGGCAGGTTATCCTGGCAGGAAAACTGCCATGAGAGCTTTGGCCGGGAAACCCGGCCGTGTGTATGCTCCCTGCAGGCTTTCCCCATAGGAAAACTGCCGGGTTAAAAACCGCCGGGAATCTTGGCAGGAAAATAGGAAACATGTTCTAATTTTTCCTGCCGTAATTCCCTGTGGTTTTCCTGTCGGTAAAAAATGCCATCGAGCATACACACGGACAGTTTTCTCGGCCAAAAGCTGTCTTGGCAGTTTTCCCAACAGAAAAAACTGGTCGTGTGTATGAGGCATGTTGCTATAAAGTCCTATAGAGACTTTGATAGACATGCTATGCAGCCATATGTTACTCTGAGACTTTCCTGTGCTTGTCTTTGCAGGCTTTATAATCTGTTTTGAATTATACTACAGTGTTTGTATGCGCTCAGCCATTTGAAATCTGTTTTGCATTATTGATTCTAGTTTGAGTTGGAGTCCAGGTTATAATTAGGACTTGTTTGCACTTGCTTAAAAACAAGGCTTCAGACAAGCTTTGTTAAAGCTCTCTGAATGCCAGTCAAAGCCCTGTCACTAAATAAAATGGTTAGCTTACAGTTCTGTTTACACCTGCTTTTGCTTTGGCTTTGTTTCAAAAATTATACCCCATGTAGCTTCAGTGGTGCTTCAAAGCGTCTTCAAAGTCTCCATAGAAGTCTATGACAAAGCTTGCTTGAAGTTCCACTGAACCCCTACAAAGCCTCATCAAAGCCCCACAAAGCCTCACCAAAGCCCCACCAAAGGCTCATTGTAGTGCCATCTAAGCTCCACCAGAGCCTCATCGAAGCACCTAGCAAAAGCAAGGTGTAAACAGGACTGTGAGCTAAATATTTTATTTAGTGACAGGGGATTTTATTGGCGTTCAAAAAGCTTTAACAAAGCGTGTCCAAAGCCGTGTTTTCAAGCAAGTGTAAACTAGCCCTTACTAGCTGGCTTAATTTTTATTTTTTTTGGCTTCTATGCTTTATCATCTTCCTCTTTTTTTTTTTTAATCCATGCATCTTTTAAGTCATATTAACAGTTACTCTCCTTTATAAAAAAGAACCTTGGACATGCCGAGAGACCCATACCTCATTTTTCCACACTCCCAATATCCCACCCCCTCCCTCCCTTCCACCTCCCCCCCCTTGGGTTCCCATGGTTCTTATTTTTCTCTTTTTTTATTTTTTTTGTATATAATAGATTTTCCTTTCTTCCCTTTCCTTTCCCTGGTGTTTTTATTATATTTGCTGTCTTGTTGTTGCTTTTACGTTTCTATTACCTTGTTCTCAACCTTTCCGCATAACTCCATGTCTTTTTATAATCTTTCCAACTTTTCCATTTTTCCCTGAAATCACTGCTGTTTTCGGAAAAC
Organism: Rana kukunoris; assembly: GCA_029574335.1. Taxonomy (NCBI): domain Eukaryota; kingdom Metazoa; phylum Chordata; class Amphibia; order Anura; family Ranidae; genus Rana; species Rana kukunoris. The sequence continues at coordinate 149,455 of JAJQKJ010001535.1, forward strand.
ATCTCTTTTAATTCTTCCATTCTGAATGTTTCCTCTACCGCATCTACCCATTTCCCAGATCTGTGGGCAAGCTATTTCCTGCCACTTTTTAGGTATTAACCTTTTGGCTGCGTTGAGTAGATGGGGTATGAGTGGTCTCTTATATCTTATTATTCCCTCTTGACTTCCATGAAAGAGCACCTCCCAGGGGTCTTTTTTTATCGCCTTGCCGGTAATTTCTTTTATTTGTCCTAGGATTTGATCCCAGTAATCCTGGATTTTTGGACAGGTCCACCACAGGTGAGCCATGGTTCCTTTTTCAGGACATCCTCGCCAACATTCAGCTTGGTGTCCTTCTTTAAACTTGCTGATTTTGTCCGGTGTGGCATACCAGCCTGATATACATTTATAATTGGTCTCGGCGGGTTCTCACATCCGCTGCAGATGAGTGAGTCAAACGCAGTATCTTTTGGTACGTGTACCTCTCCCTTTGTGTCCCTTACTCTCTTTCCCATTTTTGAATGAATGGGGGTTCTTCCGGCGCGTCAATCTTACACAATATTTTATACATTTTGATACCGTGCTTTTGAGTTGCCTGTTTTACACAGTTTCTCCAAAGGTGTCAACTCCTCTCCTGTCCGTAAAGGCTGGGGTAGGTGTTGCAGGAAGTGACATAGCTGGTTGTACTCCATTCATCCAGTTTCCAATCATTTACTCTACGTTTCAACTCTTCATAAGCCAAAATTCTACCCTTTTTAATTATGTCACCCAAGTGCATCTTTTTATCTTCTTTATCCAGTTCCCGCCCACCCTTTCTTCTCCCGGTGCAAAATATGCATTATTTTTCAGGTTCATTAGTGGAAAATTATATTCCCTATCTATTTTTTTGTGAATCCTATGCCATTCTCTTAAAGTGTCTCTCGTTAATTCATACATTGTGCTATTTAGTGCTCTATATTGTGTAGGGATCCAAATTATATTACTTAATTGTGCCTTTGCTTGTGCCTTTTCTATTTGTACCCATCTTTTTATTGGCCTGTCCCTGGCCCATTCTATCACCCATGCCAATATAGCCGCCTGATGATATTCCTAATATCAGGCATTGCCAGGCCTCCTTGCTGTTTGTCCTGTCTTAACGTCGCAAGGGATATTCTGTGCCTTTTATTTTTCCATACATAGTTTATAACAATGAATTTAGTATTTTCAAGAATTGTTGAGGGAGAGCTATTGGAATCATGAGGAATTTATATAGGATTTTTGGTACTAGGATCATCTTCAGGACATTTATGCGTCCAAACCATGAGATCGGTCTATTTGTTATTTTTTTTAGGTCGCTTTTTACTTCGTTTAACAAGGGAACGTAGTTTATCTTATATATTTTTTTGATGGAGTTGGCTAATTTTATACCTAAGTATTTTAACTCTTTTGTCCACGGGAAATTACATATGCTTTTTATAAGCTTCTCTTCGCACTTATTAATGTTTATATTTAATATTTCGGTTTTAGTTATATTAATTTTAAAATTCAAGATGGTTCCATATTGCTTGAGTATCCTGGTCAGGTTTGGTATTGTGATCATGGGGTTGGTGATATAGAACAATATATCATCGGCAAAAGCCGATAATTTATGTTCTTCGTCCTCCGTTTTAACCCCTTTTATATTTGGGTCGTTACGAATCGTGGCTAATAGCGGCTCCAAGGACAGGACAAACAGCATAGGGGATAACGGACAACCCTGCCTTGTCCCATTTTTCATATCCACCGATTCTGACAACATACTATTGACTTTTATTTTTGCATGTGGGGTGGTGGTAGAGCGTTCTTATCCAGCTGATCATCCTTTTTCCTATTCCCATTTCTTCTAAGGTTTGGAAGATGAGTCCCCAGTCTACCCTGTCAAACGCCTTTTCGGCGTCCGCCGACAGGAATAGACCCGGGGACCCATCCTCTTTTATCTTTTGGATCAGGAGTAATGCCCTCATTCCGTTATCCTTACTTTCTCTGTCTGGGATAAACCCCACCTGGTCTGGGTGGACCAGGAGGGGCATGACCTCCTTCAGGCGCTCAGCCAGGATCTTTGCAAATAATTTTGTGTCTGCGTTTAGGAGTGAGATGGGTCTATATCCTGAGCATTGTGAGCTGTCCTTACCTTCTTTTAGAATAATCGTTATTAAAGCGGCCGACGCTTCCTTACTTATTTCAAATTCTGATCCCAAGCCGTTGAAATATTTACAAAGTCTTGGGATCAGAATTTTGTTGAATTTCTTAAGATATAGTGCGCTGAACCCATCCGGGCCTAGGCTTTTTCCTAATGCTGTATCTTTTAATGCTTTTCTGATTTCCTCCTCCGTTATAGGCCTATCCATGTTTAATCTTGTTGTATTGTCAATCTTGGGAAGTTTTGCTTCCGCTGGGAAATCTCTTATTTTGGCTTCTTTATCCTCTATTTGCCACCCTTCTGATCCATCGCATAGAGCTCTTCATAGTAGGTTTTGAAGGTTTTAGCGATGTCTTTGTTTAAATAAGCCATCTCCCTTTTTTTTTTTTTACCTTCTCAATGTAATTTCTGGTTTTCTTTTTTGAACCATTTTTGCTAAGAGTCTACTGGGTTTATTTCCCCACATATATCTCTCTCTCGTTATAGAATTTAAAAATTTTTTTGTCTTCTGTTCCAAAACCTCCCTAAGTTCCTCTCTTTTCAGGGTTAACCTATGAAATGTCTCTTTACTGCTCCGTTTTTTATGCTCTTGTTCTAGCTTCATTATTTCTCGGCTTAAGCTCTTGAACTTCTCGTCTCCCTCTTTTTTTTTCCTGGCTCCTTCTGAGATTAATATTCCTCTGATGTAAGCTTTATGTGCCTCCCAGATTGTTGCCCCTGAGATCTCTTCAGCCTCGTTTATTAAGAAAAACTGTGTTTAAGCTCTTTTTCCACCCTTTCTGCCCCTTCGTTCTCTCTTATCAGGTTTTCATTTAAATGCCAGATCGGGGGTTGGTTTTGCTGTGGGGCAGATCTCAATTTCATGGTCACGGTGCGTGATCTGACAAAGTCATAACTTCAATGTCTGCCCTAATAACCCGATCTAGAAGTCTATGATCTAACAGGATGTGATCTATCCTGGAGTACGTCCCATGCACAGGGGAAAAAAACGTGTAGTCCTGTGTATTTTGATGTAATACCCTCCATACGTCAACTATTTGATTGTCATGCATTTTTTGTTTCATCTTTTGGAGCTGCACGCTACTCATCCCCTGCGCCTGGGGACGTACTATCAACTCGAGGGTTCATGCTGAAATTGAGATCGTCCATCACAATCATATGCCCCTCTGCAAATTTTTTTAGTTTTCCCAGAATTCTCTGTAAGTATTTAATCGGTCCTATATTAGGGGCATATATATTTGCCAAGGTATATGCTGTATTATCAATTTTACCTTTTAAAAACAGGTATCTCCCTTTGGGATCAGCCATCCTTGCTTCTATTTCAAACCTCACTCCCCTCGCGAACCCAATTGCCACTCCCCTTGCACGATTGGAGATTGAATCTCCATAATACCAGACCAGATATCCAGGAGAGTATAGCCTCACTTTTGAATATAGTGTTAGATGTGTCTCCTGTAGAAAGATTACGTCTGCTCTATAGTGCTTGATCTCCTCTAGTATTTTTTGTTTTTTCCCGGGTTATTTAACCCTTTGACATTATAGGTCATATACTTTATGTCTGCCATCTCTTTTTCTTTCTTCTATTTAGCCTCTTTTCTCTCTTTTTTTTTTTAACGAACCCTTGGGAACCCACCCTCCTTTCCCCCCCTTTCCCTCCCCCCCCAATCCCCCTTCCCCTCCCCCTCCCCCCCTCTCTAGACCTACACCATGGCCTTTGAACCGTGGGTATCCTCGTTCCCTACGGGTTCTCTTGCTTTGAGGGTAAGCCTATCCCACGCCCTTCCCCCTTCTTTTGGCTTCCCTATTTACAAGGGTTGGTCTAATACCTTTCCCTCATATTCTCCTCCCCACCACCCCCCTTCCCCGAACCCCAGTTCCTATACATATAAGCCTGATTTTTATTTATTTTTTCCTATTCTATCCATCCTGGTAGTTCTGGTGGCACCAGGTTCAGCTTGTGACAGAAAGCTACAAGTTCCTCTGGAAATGTCAGTTTTGCTGATATGCCATCTTTTTGACCTATAAGGCATGCAGGGTACCCCCATTGATATTTTATATTTTGCACCCGCATCTGTTCTAGTAGGGGTTTAAGATGTCTTCTCCTGGCCAGTGTGTCCCATGCTAGGTCTGTAAATATCCCTTATAGGTCATAGGTGCATTTCCTCTTAATTTGGCCCAAAATTTCTGCTTTATCTTCATAATGTCTAAATCTTATTATTAGGTCTCTGGGCCACTCGTTTTCTCTATTCTTCGCTCTTCCTAAACGATGGACCCGTTCTATGTTGAGGGATTCCTCTGTTGTTTTATCCAGCATAGGTAAGAAGAGGTCATTCACAATTTTTCTCAGATCTTCTCCTCTTTCTTCTTTGATTGAGCGAATTCTTAGGTTCTTTCTTCTGTTTCTATTCTCTTGGTCTTCCAGACGGTATTGCAGCATTCTCTGGTTTTGTTTCAGTCTATTGCACTGCTCTTTTAATTCGCTTAATTCGAGGGCTTGCTGTTCACACTTATTTTCTGTCTCATCCACCCTAACTAGGAGGTGGCCCATATCTTGTCTTAGGGTACTGATTTCAGTTTTTATTCCAACCTTTATTGCTTCTTCTAACCGCTTTAACATCCCGTCCATTTCCTTTCTTGTGGGAATTTGTTTATCTGCATTAGTTTCTTCTCGGTGGCTTGTATCCTGTTCACTCTCTCCTGAGGTATCTATACTGGTTGTGTTTGTAGCTCCTGTTCCTTTTTTTCGTCTCCCCCTTTTTTTCAGTTTTTTTGGCTGCGCCAGGGCTTTTTACACTTCCTTCCTGGGTCATACACTGCCTGATAGTGCTGGTTACTGTACTGTCTTTGGGGGTCTTCGGGGCTGATCCCCTGGTGATCTTACTCATCTTGTATTTTCTCCTGGTTCTTAACCGTTTCCCCAGTTTGCAGTATTTTTTATTTTTTTTGCAGACTTCAGGGGTCGCTATTTATGTAATCAATCACTGTTCCTGAGGGGATTGGGTTGGCCGGTGTATATAATTTATACGGTGTATCTATGACAAGATGAAGGCTATGAGAATTTAGGGTTAAGTAATTTGTGGAAGAGTGGTTTTCATGCGCCGACGCTATCCTTTTGTGTGTTGATATGTTCGTGGTCCTTTCCTTGTCACGGTGTCTGCTCTCAGCCCCCTCAATCCATTTATCTGCTTGTCGCCGTGTCAAGCTATTATCATTCCACCTTTCATTACCAGTCTGGTAGTGTCTCCTGCTGCGCGCCCCCTTTCCCCTCATCCACCCTCACACCTGTCTATCTACTGAGGGATAAAATATAAGTAAATGTACAACTTCCCTGTCCTATTTATAATGTCAGGGGTACTATGTGCACATTTTCAGACAAAACCCCCAGTATCTCGTTCCTAAGTAGGACCCCACCACGTGTCCAGCTCCTCCAGCAGCTTATTCCACCATATCCGTACACCCCTTCCTGGGATGCAATTTCTATCAGTGATTGGTTACCAATACTAGCCCCCCTTTATCACAAGTGATTTTAAATATAGCCAGCACCATCAGACCCAAAAACAGACCTTCTTCAGCATTATGGGGGGAAAAAAAGGTTATTGCTCTATGCTGTTTTCCACAAATCACCAGTTCATTTGTCATTGATTTCTTACAGGTTTCTTCATTGACCATTCTATTGATATCATCTTGTTTAATGACTTAGGAACGCAGACAAAGATATATATATATTTAGGGCAATAAAGAATTCTTACCCGTTTTAAATGTCTCCAACCTCCAATGTTAATGCCTTCTGTTGCTATCTGGCTCCATTTTGGGATGGGGGAGAGAATAGACATAAAAAAAATAAATGCTTGTTTTACCTGATCCTTGCAGGAGTTGCGGCTGTCAGTATAGATACCTCTGTCCAGATCCACTGGGGGGGGGGGGGGGTCAGCCCCTTGCGGTGTTTCCAGCTTCCAGGTCAAATGCCTGTTATGGTTCCTGCTTCATCTGAGGGCATCAGGGGGGGGGGGGGGGGCGAGAGGAGGATGGAATGGGGGAGCCCTCCGTTGTGCGGCTGGGGATCGCGCCCGTGTGTAGGTGAGACACTCGGCAGCCGCTTAGCTGCTCAGCGGTCTCGTCTCCCGCATCGCCGCCGTCGCTGCCTGTGTCTCCCTCGATCTTCCGGCGCTTGCATCCCCGTCGACCGGCTGGGCTCTCGGCGTGGGCTGCTCCTCCCTCGGCGTACTGCGTGCTTCACGTGCACCGCGTCATCTCCCGGGGGAGTCTGTGTGGAAATGGGGTACTACTAGCTGGCTTAAATAATGCATTTACTTAATCATGGTAAAAAATTATGTATTGGTTGCTTTGGGATACTGCCCTATATGCATTTTTTTTTTGCCCCATACAATAAGTCAATTGTTTTTCCACCTTTTCATACCCCATCTAATTATTAGAAGATGTCCCTACATTCAGTACTACGTCACTTTTTATCACATTTCAGATACGAGGCTTTCAGGTTTCTCGCCTGTAAATCTGGCCAGAATCTCGATGAGAAAAATAGAGATCCTGCTCTCTATTTTCTCGTCGAGATTCTTGTCGGCCTGTTTCCAGACGAGAAACCCGAGAGTGTGTATACTTACCTGTCGCCGTGGAAAGCCGCGCATGCTCGAAATGACTTTGACGCATGCGCGGTAGCTTCCACGGCTTAGGTAGGGTGAAGCAAGATGGCGGCGACGGCAATCGAATGTGACGAGCGTGTGCTCGTCGTATGCAATGACGTCACCGCGTTCTTGCCTTTCAAGAGAACCGCGGTTCTTTTGAAAGGTCTGTGTGTACACTCGGGCGGCAAGAGATTCTTGCCAAGAATCTCATCGGAAAAAAACAAAGTTTTTTTTCCTGACAAGATTCTCGCCCGTGTGTACGAGGACCTTGCCCATGCTTTAGTCATTTTGAGCATGCGCGGGTTTCCACGGCGACAGGCAAGTATGCACACTTTCGAGTTTCTCCCTGGGAAACAGGCCAACAAGAATCTCGACGAGAAAATAGATAGCAGGATCTCTGTTTTTCTCATCGAGATTCTGGCCATATTTCCAGAGGAGAAACTCTCTGAAGCCTCGTACACACGCTCGGTTTACTTGGCAAGAATGCAGTTTTCTTGCTGGTTCTTGCCGAGAAAACCGGACCGAGCGTGTGTACGAGGCTTCAGAGAAGTACAAATGAGGAATAGACTCCTCAAGAACTGGTTCTGGCCAGCTGAATAGGTTGTTTTAAAAAAGACCTGATTTCTTTCCTAGACATGCATAATATAACTGGATACTAATAATTATAGGTAAAGTTCATCCAGAGAATATCCAATTGCCTCTTGGGAGATCAGGATTTTTTCCCCTGCTGGAGAAATGGAATCATCCTTTATTTGGATTGTTGCCTTTCTCTGGATAAACTGTGGGGTATACAGTAGAATTTTGTTTTATAAGACTGTATATATTTTTTTCCTTCTATTGGTTGAACTGGATGGACTTGCGTCTTTTTTTAACCAAACTATGTAACCTTCTCAGTAGTAGGTGGTGGTATGGCGGCGGTAAAATGGTTAAAAAGTCTGGAAAGGTTTGCATTACCTAAAGCTACCATAATATACCTCCCTAACAATAAAGACTTATGTGTATGTTCATTTAATTGGAAATCAAAGAATGCGTTGTGCATTACATACTAGAAAAATAATATTAGGATCTCCTCATAGATTTGACAAATTTTTCATGAATAATTGGTTGGATCCCTTGATGATTATTTATGTTTTAAGGTAAAGAGCAAGTACCGACATACGTTTTTGAAGGATAATTATGCAAAAGACTCATGTTAAAAAAGTGAGCTTTCAAGGAAGACACTTCCTTTGTAGCGTTCAATGTGCTTTCATTTGTTACATGTCATGAGGATTACATTGAATATAAAGATAGAAATAAAATATCATTTCCCGCTGAATCATTTAATATAAACCACTTGTTTTTGCCTGAATGTATGACATTAGCCTTCGTATAAATTATTATTCTCATTTTTTTGTATATGTCTTGGTTGGAATTTTTCCATCAGTATTATTTAAGCCCTTAAGACTTTTATAGAGCTGCTACTTGTCTTTTGAAAAATGTTCCCCAACTGTGTTTTTTATTGTACACAGTAAATTTGTGCAAAGCAACACTCATCGTTGCATTTGTCCTTTACCTAACGATGCATTGTGACTGGGAACGTTATGCTGTGTTATTAAAAAGAAATTATATAATAAAACAATTTCCACACTATTTTCAATTATTTAATGGTGCTATTCTGAATATCTTGTTCTGTCTTCCATTTGTAAAATTGGTGGTGTGTCCACACAAACAACTTATGTTGAATTGTAATCTACCAGTTCTTAAAGTGATATTAAAGATTAAAAAAATAACAAATATCTTATACTTGGAAAAAATAAATGTTCCTGGACGGCCACACTCTGATAGGCGATTTTTTGAAAGAAAATGAACAAAGGATAAAATCCAAAGCTGTATAACATCCAAAAATTCATGCAACACTGCCATCAATGGTAGAAAGTGGACATAGGGGACAAAAAAGCTAACATGTTTCACATCATGGATAGATGCTTAGTCATGTTAGCTTTTTTGTCTTTTATGTCCACTTTTACCATTGATTGCAGTGTTGCACACATTTTTGGATGTTTATACAGCTTTTGGATTTTATCCTTTGTTCATTTTGTTTCATTAAATCGCCTATCAGAGTGTGGTAGTCCAGGAACATTTATTTTTTTCACGGATCAGCGCAGAGTCTGCACCTGTCAGTACTACAGGGCGGGAGCACAGCATAGGTCACAGGGCTTGGAGCTGTACTCTTTTCCAAATATCTTATACTTATCTGTTCTTTGTAATGATTTTGGTCAGAGCAGCCCGATCCACTCTTCTTGGGTCCCTCGCCGGTGCTCTTGGCCCCTCCTTCCTGCTGATTGCAACCAGAGCTGCATGTTTATTTACACACAGGAGCAGTGGCTTGGTCAACCCCCTCTCCCACCTCATTGACTCACTGGCTGTGATTAACAGCAGTGGCTCCCGCTGCTGTCTCTGCTAATGTGAAGGCAGAGTTCCTGGAGAGCCAAGGCACTTGTGTACATCGCTGGATCAGGATGGCGCTCAGGTAAGGGGGCTGAGGGAGCTGCTGCTGACAAAGAAGATTTTTTAACTTCCTGCATAAAAATACATGAAGGTCAAAAACCATAATCCTTTACAACCACTTTAAAGTGACCCTGTTGGTTAACTGAAAACTGAAACTGCCCATAAATGCTTTCCCTATAAAAAGTGAATACTTAACTTGCCTGCGGCCTGTATTACTTCACAGTAGTTTACATAGAAGTGGTCCATCCAGTCTGCACCATTTTTTGTTTGTTTTTGGGCATAGATCTGTTTGTTTCAGTCATGTTGAATTTCACTTGCTGTTGACTGACTCACTACCTGTTTCTGAAAGTATTTTCCAAGCATCAACTACTCTTTCAGTTAAATAATACTTTGTAGGGTTAGTTTTGATTTTCCCTCTTGCTAGTTTGAGGTCATGTCTTCCTGTTCTTGATATTAGCTTCAGGTTGAAAATACTGTCCTCCTTATTTAAATCCTAAAGCTTTTCTAAATCCAAAACAAAATTGATATGTATTGCAACATAACAGTACTTACAGTAGATGTGGTGGCTGCATTTGTTTGTTTTAGTATTTTTATAATTTTTTCTCTTTATTTTTAACCTGCTGACCCTGCCTGTAACTCACTTCCTGCCTTAGGGTGGCAGCGTATTAGATTTATGAGGGATCAGCATTGTCACCCTAGTGTTCTCTCCTAATTTTAACTACATAACCTCCTTCTCTTCTCATCTCCATTGCATACGGATGCAAGGTTTTGCAGTTCACAGTTTTTGGCCCATCTCTTTACTTATTTTATCTTATCAATATCTTTTGTTGTAAGTGAGGTCTCAGAATTGGAGAAGGTATTGTAAATTAAGTGTACCAAGGTGAATCAGGACCTCCTTACTACTGCCAGGCTACACGTTTTGTTCATTTTGCAAGTACCTGGATTCCCAAATCTTTTCCCTCTGTAGTTTTGGCCAGCACTGCCCCATCTCCCATATTGTACCCTGTAAAGAGATAATTTTTCACTATTTATGTTAAACGCTATTTTGCATTTAGAAATATTGAACTGTAGTTTCTATCTTCCAACAATGCCGAATCATGTTTCATGTTACAAATACTGTACCTCTTGCATATCCATTGTATTGCACACCTTTGAATCATCAGAAGAAAGGTACCTCTTGCCACGTACACATGGATCGAATAGAACAGGACCTAGTACAGAGCCTTGTAGTATACCACTATTGACTTTTCTCTGTTCTGAATTAATTCCATTTACAAATATGCTCTGAGATCTATCCTTAAGAAGCTGTGTGTCTACTAAGCCACTCAAGGGTTTAGTCATAGCTTTTACAATAGTTTTATGATATTATTAATATTATTATATGAAATCATAATAAATGCATTGCTGAAATCAAGATAGGCTAAAGCCCCATACACACGGTCAGACTTTTGGCCAACCAACTTCAAAATCTGCAACTTTTCAAATTTGTCTGATCGTGTGTACGCTCCATCAGACCAACTTTTTCAGGTTTCATCCAACAAAAAGTTGGGTCTGCGAACGGACCAACTTTTCGGCAACAAAAGTCTGATGGTGCTTTGTGTGACCGTGTGTACAGCAATCCAACCAACTTTTGTACAAAGTGCAAAATGCGCATGCTCAGAACCAATGTTAAAGTCAACCAACAATAGCAGAAGTTAACCAAAGGGTGGCGGTAAAGAGCAGAAAAGAGCAGAAAAACCATGTGATAATGGGAAGGTTTTAGAAAAGTTTGCAGAAAAGTCTGACTGTGTGTATGCTATGGGTGTGACTGGACAAATCAATTAGGACAAAAATCCAAGGGAAATTTTGTTGAATGTCCTACCGTGTGTACGGGCCTTTAGTCTACAGTACCACACTCCCCAAAAACATTTGTAAATAGTCAAGAAAATATTTAGAATATTTTTATTTCACCTGCTTTTAGTAAAGCATGCTGCCTTGGGTCCACCAAGTTGTGTATTTTTAAATGAACATTGATCCTTATTTCAGGAGTACTTTTATTGATTTTATGTTGTACTACAGATGTTAAACTTATGGCCTTTAGTTGCCAGATTCTTCCTTACAACTTCTTGTGAATAGGTACAATATCAGCTGTCCACCAGTCATGGGGAACTTCTCCTTTTAGGTGAGACTGAAGGTCTAAAAGGTCAGTTAATGGTCTAACAACTATACCTCAAAGTTCTCTTAGAACTCTGGGATGAATGTCATGAGTACCTACTGCTTTATTAGTCTTTAGGAGAGTAAATTGCATTGCTACCTTTGCCTTTGGAAATCTAAAATGAACTTTCACTGCTACAAGTAATTTCTTTCTCAGGGGTCTCCCTACTCTACTTAATGGGGATGCCATTCTCAAAAACATGATAACAACTTCTATATTACCATTTAGTTCAGAAAGAATATCTTAAAGTTTATACACACGAACAGCTGCACGATTATGGTCCCTAGTATTAACTCTCCAGACCCAACAGATGTCCACACTGCCCTTTGCCTGCATTAGTGTCTAAGTTAGTACTGCATTTTCACACGTTAGCTCATCAGAATCTTGCATGTATTGCATTAAACTAGACCAAACTTCAAAAAAATGGTTAGTAAAATCAAACAAAGGTGCTACCTAGACAATTATCTGCTGTTTTCAAACTACTGATGTGGAATGTATGGACTTTTGTCCACTGCACTTCTGTCTTAATGCACTTAATTTGAGCAAACTCAACATAGTTTCTTTAGAAATTGACTCTTCTGGGAGTGTTGATCTCCTGTTTCCCCTTCTGTGTGTAGCTGATCCTCCTGCCAGCCCAAACATTACTTCAGGACACAATAGGGATATAGGATCATTGAGAGGAACCACCCAATGCAATGGGGGACACAGAATTGTGACATCCCTGGAAATGTCTGTTTCTGAAAAAAAATCAACTGAAGATTTATTTTCTGAAGTTGGACCAGTGAATATAGAGCCGTGAATGTGGCAGTGCCAGAGTTTTTTTTATTGCTGACACTTACTGCATTTCTGCGCAGTAGCTGGCTGACATCATCTTCTCTTGTCTATATGCAAAAGATCATTACAGAATGTCCTGTCTCTGCTTTCTTTCATCACTGACCTAGTTCATTTATGTTAAAATCAACATAAATTTTTGATGTGGCAAGATCCGCTCTATTATATACTTTTCTTTCTGCTCAAGAGCTTAATATATAGCTTTCTCGCCAGTGTATCTGACTTCTCAAAGCCTATTTCTAAATGGTGTGCATTGGCATCCATTGTGGAGTTTCATGGCCAGCAGTGGATTACATGTACTAAACTCCAGAGAGATTAGTAGAAAACCTGCATTCAATTAGCAAGACAGTAAGTCTGACTGGCTCTCAATGGAATCGGTTCACACATCTCCAGGGTGGCACGGAGCGCATTGCTGAAGAGTCCTGTGCATCTTTGGCTCCATTTCAGGTCCAAATTCAGCCAAAAATGTCTACCTAGGTCGGACCTGTAGTGGTGAATGGGGGACGTACCGGACCCGCCGCAGTGAAGCCACGTAACACAGTGTGAACCGAGCCTGAATCTGGCCTAGTTGCTTTGGGTTATTGGACTTTGCAGATGGCAATTAAATATATTAAATTATAAGGGGCGTGGCAGGCAGCAGATGTAGGCAGACGTGTGTGTTCAGGGAGCTCCGCGAATCTCCGTTATTTTCTCTTGTGGAAACGCTTTATATTGATCTATACCTGGTACCACGGCAGCCAGAAAGCCTCCGGTGCGCGACTGAGTCGATCCCAGCCTCGTTACCCCTCGATGGCGACCGCAAGGAAGCAGAATCTGACCGATCCTCGGGCCTCATGTCGCAAGATGGCGCCGCGGCTCAGCACACGCCTAAGGACAAACACAGAGCGGGGGCAGAGAAGCTCTTTGCTATGCCACTGTACTCGGATAGTGGCAGCTTCCCTCGGTACTCCTCACCACTCGTCTCAAGGGGGATCAGAGGCAGATGACACCATTCCCCTGGAGGATCCGCCGGACCTCGCCTGCTATGGGACACAGTGAGTACCCCTGAGGGAGCCCCCGCTAGGCCTCAACTACAGCCCAGTCCTGACGCTGATGCTGAGCCATGCTGCGGGATATTTTTGCTAGTCGTGACATCCAACAACTTGTCCATCACGGCCCTTTCAGCTGAACTTAAGGGGACTTAAGTCAGAAATTACTTTCCTAAGACGGAGCTTGCCCTGAAGCTTAGGGATTGAGAACATCCGCGTGGAGGGATGAGGTGAGGATCCCTGGAGGATGATTAGTGGCTGCCAAGC